>CM021791.1:2765931-2814263 GCA_011076525.1 Nettapus auritus | reverse complement strand
CCCCGCCCGCGGGAGGGGTGCGCATGCGCGGTGGCGCGCCTGCGGCTTCCCTCCCCTCTCCGCCCTTCCCGCTCGGGGCATGGGGGCGGCGCGGGGCGTGATGGGAAATGTAGTCCGCCTGAGGTGCCCCCCCCAGCCCCCAACACGCGTGGTGGGGAGGGGAAGGGAGAAAGGAGGGGAGGGGAAGGGAGGAAGCTTCCCAGCCCCGACGCAGGAACTTTCAGCGTTTTCAGCGTTTCCTCCCCAAACATCGCTCCTCAGCAGTCTCTGCCCACAGCACTACCACCCCCCCACACACACACCACCAGGCGTTATTTCCAAAAATTCCGCCTCTTGTTACAGTCCCCGAAGCCTGAGCAGCACCAACTGACCCCACAACGTGATCCTACGCCTCGTGGGGGCCACACCGGCCTCCCCAGGCCATCCTCCCACAGCCCCCACCGGGTGTCCCTTGGCCACCCACAGCCCCCATGCCAAGGGTTGGGGCCCGACCCCGCAGCAACCACCACAAACACTCGGTGCTGACAGGAAACCTGGCGAGCACTTCCCGCAGCCCAGCAGAAAGCAAAATTTCTGCACGTGATCATCCAGATACCTCCCCTTCCACTTCATCCCAACACACCGGGCCCCTCCGGGACAAGCCGGCTGCCGGGACCCACCCGGCGGTGCCCAAAGGGCCAGGACCGGGGCGCTGCGCACGCCATGCGCCTCTTTGACCTTCAGTTTTGTCACGGGTACAAGGGTGACGCCAACCCACGTCCCACACAGACGGAACTAACAAGCACTCGCTCGCCTGCCGCCCTCCGAGGGCCCCCGAGCTGCTGAATATTGCTGTTGGCCAAGACCACCAGCCCCCCTCAGGCGGGTCTATGTGCCGGGTTCAATCCCGTACCCGTTTGGGCTAACGCACGACTTTCCCCTCGCTCCTGCTATGCTGCCCCTACAGTAGGATTGCAGTTATGCCAGTAGAAAGGTGCTTTGTATCCTCGTGGTCTGCCTGCAAAGGGAAGGAGCCACAGCAGGGCACGCTGCTGTACACCGGCAGAGAGGTGTCCTCACCCTAAGGAGTCAGCTTAAAGCAAAAAAAAAATATAAAACCTCAAAGTTACGCTGTTTTGACTGCAGAATTAGGTAAGACCTGCAAATACTGTTTCCACAGACAGTGCAGGCAACTGGACCAGAGCCAGAACCAGAAGAAGCAGCTCACCCAGACAAGTTTCTCGCCCACCTTTGCCTCAAATTCCACCACCACACAAGGGGAGAAGCGGCCAGATGCTGGCTGCTGCCCAACACACAAACCCTCAAAGCTTGGCATGTATCTCAGTGTTTCTCAGGAAGACCATCCAGTATAGGACAGCAGAGACCTGTCCCAGCAGAGCACTTCTATCTCAGCAATTCCATGCAGAACCTTGAAAAATTGCTCCAGAGACCTCGATCTGGTCTCTAAGTGGATGATGAAACAGTGCCAAGAAGGACATGGGGACAGTGTTAGCAGCAGCCCCACGCCAGTGCAGAACCAGAGCACGCAGAACGTGCTCCCTTCTGACAGGTTACAGGAGTACTATTTTTGAAATGCTACCACATGGTGAACTCAGCAGCTTCTTGCTTTCTCCTGACCTGTTTCTCCCCACCACATTTGGGCAACTCTTTAGGAAGCCAAGATACCAGCCCCCTACAAGAGCATAAATACCTCTGATTTTTTTAAAAGTCTACCTAGAACTCAGTTCAGCTGGAAACCAGCAGCAACACCTGCACCTATATACTAGAAGAGGGAGAGGAAGGATTTAGCAATCAGTTGTGGAGGAAGTTTAAAATTAAAAAATCCTGTGCAATGAGGTTTCTCATCTTTTACTCATTCTGCACTGCAGAATTCTGCTAATGGAGGCAAGCCCAACCAAGAGTCGAGATCCCCCGCCTGGCAGTGTGCTGCAGATCTGGACTCCCTTGCAGCACAGCCATACCTCCGGCTTTCATCAGTCACCCTGAGCTGGAGATGATGAAGCAAAAATTTCTGTGCAGTCCAAAATAACACAACTTTGGCCTTTGCCACGTACCTTTTTATAGCCCTTCCATTCAGAAGAGCACTGCAGCCTCCTCCCGGTCACCCGACTGCTCCCGTCGGGCACAGGCCCACACCTCGAGTCACAGCTCAGCTGGCAACGTCCCCGGGGGCTCTCGGCCAACAGCCCCATCCCTGCTCTACCAGCAGAGCCAACTGTCCCCCAGACGGGCTCACTGCTGCTGCTGACACCCCACACGAACAGGAGGTGCTCTCAATGCTGAGCTAACCCACAGGTTTTACAGCATCAGCCTGGAAACCTTTCTTTGAAATCCTCCTCTCCTACAAAGCATCAAGAACACACGAGCCACAGTGTGCCCAATTGCTGTCTTATTTCCCCCCACACACATCCTTTACCTATTAATCCTCATGATTTGCTTTGACTGCTAGATTTCTAAGGCAGGAACAAGCTTTGAGTACGTGTACAACAAAACACACTAACAAACGTGCTAGGGCACATGGAGGGAGACTTCAGAGCATGCCAAGACCCCAGATCAGCTTGAGAAGCATCTAATCAAAGCAGAGAAAGCAGTGGCCACCAAGGGACACGGTGACACGACTCCCTACAGACACTGCCCTGGATACAACTGCATTTTTTCCACATCCTGGTTTGCAACTTTGCCATTTTTTGTTAAAACGTGTCACGATCTCAGACGTCAGTGGCCACTGAGGCTTCAGGAGATGCAAGACTCATCTATATTTAGCTTGAAACCTGACGAGCTGCAGCAACAACAACAAGAAGAGACCTTTGCCGTGATCGCTGCACTTCCAGCATCCTCCTTTAACATTAGGGAAAGTGTCCAGTCACGGCACCAAAGGCACCCGGCTGTGACAGACAGCACTGCCCAGCTGGCTCTTCTGAAAACACCAGAAAGGACAGAAAGAGAGCAGAGCCTTAAAGAGAGCCGCATGCAGACAGAGCAGAGGCTGGTGGGGCTCTGGGGTTATCTGTCCTGCTGCAATACCCCACGGTCGAGCTTCCGACCTGCATCTTCGTCAGAGGTCAGCGGCTGTTCCCATTTGCTTGATACAAACAAGAGGAGAACGCACTACTCCCTTAACAGGCTGGCTGATCCACAGAAGTGACATTACTTGTTTGAAAGCCACGTCGCTGATCTGGATGGAGTCATTTGATGCAGACATCCCTAACTGCAAGGGCAACACGTGCTGTTTGCTCTCACGTCGGAGAGCCCGCTCTGGAAAGCGCCGAGACTCGAGGTCGCGGTCCTATCGCCACCCAGGCTTGGGGTCGTTTTAATCCGTTGTGAAGGTGAGGGGCAGTCAGCGCCAGCGACCTGGTAAGAAACTATCTTGAATCAATTACGGCTGCAGCTGCAAAATGCGTTTGTATGGTTTCCACAAGGATGAGAGGCTGGGAAACATAAGGCTGCTTAGCGAAGGTAACAAACTAACTTCGCCACTGTATTTCTGAGTCCCTGCCAAAGCTGTTGGCTTCACCCTGCCAAAAACTGCTCAAATCCTCCACGCTGTTGCATCAGAACAACGCGTGCTGTGCAGAAAAGCCTCGCTTCTTAAAGTCCTCACGGGAAGCTCTGTTTAGTCTGGGGAAAACAGCGGAGCATTCTCCAAAGAACAGCAGGCTGAGCACTCGCAGAAGAGCACCCCAAATTTAAGTTATTAGTCCAGTTAGGGTCCGATAGCCAGGTTTTATCAGCTTGCAGAGGGTAAAGCATCCAGCGCTACCTTTAGCTGTAACCCTGTACCACTTATGTCCCTGTCAGTTAGAACGATATTATCGGGTTGGCTTGGATCCATTCAAAACACGCACGTGAAACAGCACAAAAGGTGCAAGAATAACCCTCGGATCTCATCAGATTTCCTGGGTATTTAAGAAACACAATGGTGGCAGGAGTTACGGTGATCTTTCATTATGGGAATCGTGATGCTTTGTGCAGCACGCAGTGCACGATCCCAGACATTTCAGGGTATCATCCCGCTATTTATCCGCGAGCAAGGCAACAGCACGCTCCCAACAAGTTGCATCCCTTCCATTTCAGTTTACACGTCCTTTGTACCACGGAAGAGAAAAAGGAGGAAGAAAAAGGATGAGGAAACGCGATCCTGCTCTGCCCACAAAGAAGCCCACATCTTATCAAACCGGGAGACAAAGGCTATCGGCATAGGGGACAGCGCAAATCCCAATACTCACGTCGGTGTTCCCACTACTAGGGGCAGCATTCTGTGCCACTGGATGATGGGCAAAGACTTGGGAGGTCTCATGTAAAAGTTCAGAGGAACTAGCGGGATCTGGTTAGGAATTCCAGCGATTCGCAGCAAGCGGGGATCCCTCTGCCAGAGGTCCGGGGCTGAGGGGAAGAGCAGATCTGTACCTGCCGTGCAGCTCAGCCCTTCTTCCTTCCACTTGCAAAGTCTCGATGCGTTTCCCTTTATCCCGGGCGAGGAAACCCACAAGCCACACCTACGGCTCGCAGGAGGCCTTCACCGCCTTGTCCTGCGCCGAACACCGCACTCACAGCTCCTCCTGTGAGTCAACGGCTGATCTGAGAACCAAGGCAGCCTCTAGCCACGGACGCTGCGGGAAGCTGGCTGGGGAGGTTTGGAGAACCCATTTGTAATTGCCAGCCTCTTCCCCTCTGCCACATTGTCTTTTTAGCAGCAGAAACAGTTTCTGTTTCTATTGCTGTTGAGATTTCCAGGCTCAGGGAAAAGCTATTGAGCCATGCAGCAGTTTAACCAGACTGAAACACAATTAAATATGCTGGTTATTGACTATTGACTCCTTTGGCCACGCTCAAGTCTCACCTAGCTATGTTCTGAGCGCTTCCGTTCCAGAGATAACAGCCCTCAAGTCTTCGAGCCCTAGGTTTTGGTGCTTCACACAAATTCCTCCGTCTCTGCCAAATCCACCTGCCTCCAAACCCTCAGCAATGCAGGAAAACACCAGACATCAGCGGTGGAAAGAGTCAAGTCCCGACACGCTCCCCTTATTAGCGATGCTTCCTATAACAAGGCAGGCACAGCGGGACAGGCGCCCGGACGACTGCAGGACAAGAGCAAGGCAGCGAGTGCCCCGGTTCCGCTACCACCACGTGAAGGCAGAACACACGGTGCTCCTGCTCCTCCGCCCCAAAACAGCCTCCCTCCCCTCCGAGGAGCTGCAGGTAAAGGGTTTTTAAGACTTAAGGGCTATAGTGGAGCTGCTTTCTTGATGACTATAAAAAAAGGCAGGCTATGACAATACCAGGTGCCACAGTTTGAGCACGAGTCAGGAGCGCAGGACACAAAAGGATTCAAATACTTACTGGTCAAAGGTTTAAAGCTATTGGCACGGGAACAGAAGACACACTCAAGCACTCAAAAAAAAAAATAAAACGAGGTCCACCTAGCTCCTCCTGAATGCCTCCAAGCAAAAACGCCGCGCGGACGTGACTGCCTGACACAGCGGCTGTCTGCACATCCTCCTCGGGACGCTCTCCAGCAGGCTTTGGCTAGTTCTACGTGACCCGCCGCCACGGGCACACCTCCTTCCCCTCGGCTCCTGCCACAGCTTGCCGAAAGCATCCCACGTTATCCTCCCGTGCGCCCGCTTCCGAGCCGCTCTGCTGGAAGAAGCGGGCGCCTCCGGCACCCGGAGCCGAGGTGCTCCCCGGGGCCACCAGGCACGGGTCCAGGCTGCGCGGTGCGGGCGCTACCTGCAGCTTTTGCAGCCACCAACACGAGATGGATGCTGCCTCTCGGGCTCACCGTGGCTTAAGGACTCCTCGATTTTACTTGGCTGCCCCCCATCCGCCTTTTCCAGACTGGAGCACGAGGGTAATTAGCTCACCTTTGGAATCCTGACTTTTTGCACCACCTCCAGCTGCCGCAGACCCTCGCCCACTGACAGGCACACGAAAATCGCCGGGCTGACAACAACCGAAGGCCACGCAAGCACCAAGCCCCACACAGCCGCACGATAAACCCCTGCTCAGCCAACACATCGCTGTGCAGGAGCGACGACTGATTTCCAGAGAAGCCACTTCCTGGCTTCCCATCGCTCCAGCAGGAGTTGTAGGAACCGAGATTTCTGAGAAATTCAGCGATAACCTCCAGAACTTGTAACAGAGCCTTATTTTCCTTTTTCAAGCCCACACAACGACTTGCTGTTATTATGTACGCACAGAATAAGAGCCTTTGCTTGTTTTGTCAGCCAACTGGAAATCAGATACCAGAGCAGATTTGTCTAATGTCAGCGTGAAAGGATTGAGTAAAGATTTTTGGTTTTCCCATTACGGAAGAATTTGTCTAAATTCAGCCCGTCGTAATTGGGCTAAAGTCAGCCTGTTTTGGCTTACAGATTTACACGAGGAGGAAAATATCCTCCCCTTCAGCATTCCTCTTTAGGCTTTACTCAGATTCGCGTAACTTAATCGCTGTACCTAAGCGTTTACCCCGTAATAAGAGTTGCAAGATAACAGGTGACTTTTCAAAGCAAGCATCAGCAAGTCCTCACGGCCCTCCTCTCGAGACCCAGAAGCTCTTCGGTCACTTCGCAGAGGCATGGAAAGGTGATCAGGCTTGTCCATACAAGAAAAAAAGCCAAGTTAAGACCCTCGGTTTTCATGGGAGAAAGCCAAGTCCCTTAGACAGCTCTGACAGGCGGGCACAAAACTTACAGACACGCACATAAACCAGGCTACGGCAGCAAACAAGAAGGGTCTGACAGGTGTAAGCCTGGGTTTTAAGGATGCACATGGTACGAGGAGTAGATCTTCCTTTTTCTAGGCAAGTCCCACCTTGATGCCTAGGTGCTGTTGTGTACGCGGACAGGTAGTACCAGGAAACACGCACACGCTCCCAAGAGGAGGCTGCACGTCTCCTCCCTACGCGTGGGCACACAGGTCCAGGCTGCACGGACCACTTTTGGGGGAAACACCCCTCAGACACGGAACGCATCCGTGTTTTGTCCTGCACCTCCATCTTAAAGTTCGACATCTGCCAAGAAACTACTGCGGGGGGCCAGACTCGCCCCGCACCACCAAACCAAAGCCTAAAAACATCGCAGCCCACCCAGCTCAGGTAGGTTTGCAGTCGGTGAAACCGAAATTCCTGCGCTCAGGCGGGATGAGGGGGGGACCCTACCTGGGTGGCCATGCCAGCGAGCCCCATCCTCACCACCTGCGGCCCTGGGGGTGATCAACAGCGTTGGCGGGGGGGATCCCCAATTCCAGACGGTGACCAGCAGCACAGGTGAGGAGGATCCCCAATTCCAGGCGGTGACCAGCAGCGAGGTGGGGGGGTCCCGAATCCCCTCAGCCTCAACCGATCCCTGGCAGCTCCACAAGTTTCTGATTCCTCAGGAGGCGGTGGAAGATCCGGGACCTGCGGGAAGAAGAGGCTGCGGTGAGAGGCGGAGGGGGGGCCACCAGCACCGCTTCCCCCCCCCCCAACCCCCCAGCCCCATCCCACACCGGGCCAGGCCGTGAAGCCGGGGGGGGGGGCACCACGGGATCCCCGCCCCCCCTCCAACCCCCCCACCCCGGGCCCGGGATGCGCCGGGGCTAAAATGGAGGCCCGGGATGGGCAGGGGGGGGGGGCGGGAGGTTTCTGAGGAGGGGGGGTCCCCGCCCCGCACACGGCCCCCCCCGGGACCGCTGCCCCCCCCCCGGTACCGCGCCCCCCACCCCGCCGCGGCCCGGCCCGCTCCCCGCAGCCAAGTTGCGGGAGGCCGGTGTGGAGAAGGGGGAGGAAGGAGGGGGGCGAGGCCGTGAGGCCCCCCCCCGGGAGCCCGACCCCCGGGGGGGCTCCGTCCCGCGCAGCCCCCTCCCCGCATCCCGGCCCCCCCCGCCCCGCACCGGCGGCGCCTCGCCCCGCACCTACCTGCGCCGCTCAACCAGCCTTGAAGTGGGGACCTTCCGCCCTCCCCCGCCCCCATTGGCTGAGCGCGGGGCATGCGCCCACCCCATTGGCCTCCGACGCGTCAATCAGCGCCGAGGGGGCGGGGCCCGGGCGGTGATTGATGCGGGGCCGCCGCTCGCCCCCCGCCGCGGGGGCCGGGACCCCCCCCTTTAGTGCCCCCCCCCCTTCCAGTGCCCCCCTCCTCCCTCCGTGCGCGCCCCCGCGGCGCGTCCCCGAGGGATGGGGAGCGGGGGGCGGCGGGGGCCGCAGAGCGGGTCCCGGCCTTGCCCCGCCGAGGGGAGGCAGCGGTTGGGGAGGGGGAGGCCGGGGGGGGGACCCGGGGGGGTCGCCACACGCTGCCCCCAGCCCCGTCCCGCAGCCCCGGGGCCAGGCCGGGTGTCCCGCGGGTGGCGGGGCGCTCGAGGCCCCGGGGGACAGCGGTGGCGTGCGGGGAGCGGCAGGGGGCTGCTGCCCCGCCGGTGGCACGGCCCCGGGGCCCATGGGTGCCACCGAGGGTCCTGGCCCACAAGGGACACAGCGCCGTGTCCCGCGGGTGACGCCGGGCCCCTGTCCCGTGGGTGACATGGCTTCCTGGATGAGCAGTGACAGCAGGCCCCTGGACCAGAAGGGACACAGTTCTGTGTCCCATGGGTGACACCGGGCCCCTGTTCCATTGGTGACACAGCCACATGTCCCACGGGTGACACCAGGCCCCTGTCCCACAGGTGACATGGCTTCCTAGATGACCAGTGACACCAGGTCCACGTCCCACGGGTGACATGGTCAGGAAGTCTGAACAGTGACTCCAGGCCCTGGTCCCATGGACGTCATGTCACCTGTGGGACACCAGGCTGAAGTCCCACAGGTGACATGAGGCTAATGTCCCACAAATGACACCAGGCCCCTTGTCCCACAAGTGACAGAAGGCCCTTGTCCCACAAGTGACACCAGGCCCCTTATCCCACAGGTGACACCAGGCCCCTGTTCCACAGGTAACATCAGGGCTGTGTCCCATAGGTGACATAGCTTCCTAGCTGAGCAGTGAAACCAGGCCCTTGTCCCACGGGTGACACCAGGGTGTCCCACTGGCCTCTCTGGCCAGTGACTCGGGGCCCTTTGTCCCACAAGTGACACCAGGCTGATATCTCACAAATGACACCAGGCCCCTTGTCCCACAGGTGACACCAGGCCCCTTATCCCACAGGTGACATCTTTTCCTGCCTGACCAGCGACACCAGGCCCACGTTCCACAGGTGACACCAGGCCCCTGGCCCCTCGGTGCCCATGTCCTGCACCGACGGGATGCAGGAAGGGCGAAGCAGGGAGGAAAGAAGCGAGAGAGGGACCTGGGGACAGAGCACAGACACAGGCGTGACAAAGGCACGCGGTGCAGACATTACTGGGACCTTCATCCCGAGCAGCCCCTAGGACCGCCAGCCCCCACACCTCCTCCTGACCAGGTCAACCCGGCCACTGCGCTCCTCCTGCCTGCCCCTGTAGGAACAACCTGCCTCAGTTCCTTCCACTTTTTCTTTTAGCTTTTATCCATGTGAGGGGCTGGGTTTAACCCAAACAAATGGCCGGACGCCACATCCAGCAGGCTGAGGACGAGGTGAGCTCCTCGGCTTTTATGGGATGGAGCGGGGTTTCCTAGGGCAGTGGTCCTGGCTCAGTGAGATCCGCGGCTTCTCGGGGACCTTTACATCTGCCATCTGTCAGGAGACAAAAGCTGGTATACCCGCATACCAGACGCCTTTCAGGAATATCAAAACGCAGATATAAAAAAGGGGCAGGCGGCAGTGGGGTGCTGCAGCCTGTGCCCGGTGCAACAACTCTCAGATTGCTTTACACCGCACAGGGAGGCTCAAAGCAACGGCAGTCACTAACGTACGGCACTGCTGAGCCTCTGGTCCCCTGCGAGGAGAATTCCTGCTTGTTTGGGGCAGCCAGCAAAGCAGCCACAGCACATTTGAAAGCCGGCATTCTTCCAGAAAACAGAGCAGGGGATGCACTCCCACCCAGCTGGGGCAGGGAAGCAGCCGTCAGCCCCCAGCGGGTTCCATTTCTAAATCCGTATAGACACGAGAAACCAAAAGAGGCAGAAATTAGCGGACTAATCCTCTTGTCTCATTAAGGTTGCTTTCCAAATGTCCCAACGACAAGGAATTTCTGTTGTTCCTCACGTATGAACCACGGGATTTTAAAAACAGGAGATTTTTAACCGATAAATCATCGTAAAGTGAAGATTGGCAGAAAGGAACTTGTGGCTCCTTCTTGGACATGGCTTCCCAAGGTGTTTTTGCTGGAATAGACCTTTGAAAGTTTTTTTTGCTTTGTTTTGTTTTGTTTTGTTTTTTTTGGTTTGTTTCTTTTTATGATCTGGGAGGTGTTTCTTTTTACTGGTACTGTTAGGGTTCTTGAAAAGCTCCTCATCCTTTAAGGCCAAATAAGATTGTCTGGGCCAGGGGAGTGGGTCCCAGGTGAGAAGGGGTCAGAGCATCACGAGAGCAGGGGCCAGGATGCGCAGACCCCGGTGGGGCAATAAGGAACGTGGCCAGAGCCACAGATGGGACACCTCCATTCTGTGATTTGGGCACCAGCCGGCATGGGGTGCTGAGCGTTGTGCTTGAGAAACCCAGAAAATGCCCAAACCAACCCAATCCTGCTAAACACAACAGCCGGCGCTGTGGGGCCGAGCTGTCCCCGAGTAGGCAGGGCTGGCACAGGGGCCGTTGGTTCAAGCAGGGATTGCCATTTTCCACTGGAGCTGTGACATCTGGGTGGCCTCTCACCCCGTGTGTGTGTTTTGGGGGGACCCTTTGGTCTCCCCATGGAGCAGGGGCCGCGGTCAGGTTTACCTTTCTCACGGAGGGGCTCCAGCAGGGCCGATGCCGAGGCGAGGCGCAGGATCTGGTCCCACTCTGTGGCCAGGGCAGCATCCACAGGGCTGCGACGTGCCAGCCCTCCCCGGCTGGGGGCTTGGGACTTCTCCTGGGTCCATCTGGGTGCAGCTCCAGCCTTCCTCGTGCCCAGCTGGCCACACTCTCCTCATCCCAAGCCATCCAGGCCGGGCTTACTGGAAACTTCCACAGCCAACTGCCATGGAACACACCGCCCGCTCCCAGCAGAACAGGGCCGGTGGGTGCCGCAACGGCAGCCCTGAGTTCCCCAGCCCTGCCCAGGGCACCCCACCGGTGACACTGCCACCACAAACAAGGGACCGGGTCCCTTCGCTGTCCCCATTCCCCAGGCCACATCTGCAGTACTTCACGGCAAGGAACATCTCCCCGAGTTCACGCAAAGGCAGGATCCAAATTCAGACATCACGGGCTGCACAAATACCATTTTGAGAAGCAGACAGACAAAGCAAGCGGAGGGAGTCTGATTCTCTGCATCAATATCATTTTAAGCCCTGCTCCTCTGAGGATCAGGAACTCTTCCTGGCTCAGAAACCCAGTTCTTCGCACCACGCACAGCCAGGTCTTAAAACCCTTCTCAAACCAGCTCAGCTCAGCTGGGGAACGAACAACGTATTTCAACCGTTATGATCACTGCTCCTCTACCGAGTCTCGCTCAAATCAAGACCCTCGTGCTGCCCGAGGGGCAGGAAACAGGGAGATGCTGCAGCAGCAAAGAACCACAGAGCAAAGCCCAACGTACCCGTACGAAGCTGTACACACTCATAATAAACAGTGCCAAAAACATTCCCGAGCTGGAAAGCCCTGAGATGCTATCAAGCCCTAATACGCGCTGCACTGCTACCATTCAGCATCGCAGCTGACAAGATGAATTTCAATTAAAAAAGCTTTGCTTTTCTCCGGGGGCACCTAAAGCTCAGCCAAGCATCGACAAAGCTTCGCTTTGCCGCTAGGAAGCGTGCAGCCCGCCTCACCCCGACTGGCCCAGAGGAGCTGCGCAGGAAGAGCCACTCGGCTCTCGCTGCTGAGCCAAACGCGGGGCGGGAGGTCGGCTGCAGGAGCCGGCGCGTGCCGTGCCTGTGCACGCAGTCATGGAAGGCCGCGTTGAAAGGCAAGGAAGAAAGGAAGGAGTAGAAGAGGGTTAATCTCAGTGCAATTTTTACAGCCAAACCCGGCTCTCAAGAAGTCACCAGATTAGGCTGATACAACAGCCCCAGCGCTAGAAGCTTTAATCCAAGGCTACCGTGCGTGTAAGAGGGATTCCCGTGGTGCCCGCAGCTTTCCGCACGTACCAGCGAGCGCGTCTTCCTGGCAACGTGAGGCTGTGCCCATTTCTCTGGTGTACTTCGCTGTGATTTCCTTTACCAAGGAGGAACAAGCTCTTGTTGGAGTAATTAATAAAAAGTGGTGTCACCTGTGAATCCGGCCAGCAGGTTTCCAGCAAAGGGGCTGCAGGAACAGCCCCGGGACACACGAGGTGGCACAGGGCAGAAAAGAGCCCCGGGGACCCAGCGGCTGCATCCCAACACCCAGCCAAAGCACCCGCTGCTGAGCCTGCTTTTAAAAGTAGTTTATTTGGATTTTCCACATCCTTTAATGAATCGCAAATATATTAACAGAAAAGACATTTTTTCCCCTAAGACTGTACAATTTCTGAAATAAAAAGTCAGGAAAGCAAAAAAAAAAAAAAAAAAAAGACAAATTACATTGTTTCAATGCAAATAGTACACACCACACCCACACTTTGCATTTTTCCATAGTTTTGTTGTAAGAAAATGACAGTTCCCTAATTCTTTTCAGTGAACACCCTTGCCCAAACCTGGCTGCCAGAGTGCCTTTGTGCTCACCGCCCTTCTCCTCGCCCCTCTCCAAAGAGTAGCAAAACTTGATTGATTCAATACTCATTTCGTGTATCTATTTAGAAGGTAAAACAGCAGCATGGTCCAAATGTTACTTGATATTCTTGGAGAGAGAAAAAAAGCAACCATTTCAGATATGATGTAGACATAAAGCAGCAGGACAGTTTTTAAGTATTAAATCTTCAAGGTAGAACGAGTATCCTTTTAATACCTGGCTGAGTTAAGAACTCCTGCCAGGGTGTTGGAAATCTTAGTACAGTTCACAATGTTCAGAGAAGGGAAAAAGCCACCTAGTTTCCTAAACCTCTGGTCCCCAGCTAAACAAGCAGCACGTCTTTTGGAAAAGTCACAAGAGCAGCACCTGCTTTTTCAGATGTGAAAAGGATGAATAAAAGTGTGCGATGTTGGGAGCTAGAAGCGCTCAGCGTTTCTTTAGACCTAAAGACAAAAGGCCCCCTGGCTGCAGCCGAGAGTCTTCTAGCTCCCAGGGAGAGGGAAGAAGCTGATGCTTTTTGCTTAGAAAACACGGGGAACCAAAAGGAAGGCAATTCATGCATCAAGTGGTGGCACTCGCACAAGTACTGCCTCCAGACCTTCTGCTGAGGTGTGGGGGGCTCTCAGACTCCTCGAGGAAACCTCACGAGGAACGCACGCCGAAGCTGCGGGCGCGTTGCATCTGGATGGAAAATGGATGTCGTGACAGAGCCGGGGAACCCGAGAGCCCCGCGAGAGCTTGACCCTTGGCACAGAACAGCCCTTGGGAGATGCAAACCCTGCGTTTTCCTCAGGGAGGATGCATCAGGAAGGGAATCGCACCAGAACAGCGATCACCACGGGAAGCGGTGCAGGGTTCAGCACACAAATCAGCCGAAACACGTCGTGATTTCAGTTCATCCCCTTGCAGACACAGGCTGAACTGAAGTGCATGGCTGAGGCACAAGGCTCCTTCCATATACTACCACTCCTCATTTGTTTCAGATTCCATTTCACTCTATTAGGGGAATTCTGGCCTCTTTCTCTCTGCCTGTCCTCCTGCTTCCAAAAAAAATCAGAGTATTTATTTCTGCACAGCACTTGTGGATTATTTCTCATTTGATAAAGGCGTCCTGGTGGCTCACAGCCAGCGAGGAGCCGTGACAGAACAGGGGCCTGCTGTAAGACAAGGCTGCGGTTTTAAAAGCTGAAGTTCTAAAGGTAAGTACACAACCCCTAAAAGAGATATATAGATTTTAAAAAATTAAGATTGATGACAAGTATGGTGCTATGAAATTTATATCACTCCCCATTTATTATGCATAAATTGCTCTTTAAAACTGCTCGTATCAAACACTTTCTTCATCGCCACTGCATTAAGGGCACCAAGCGTTGCTGCAAAATGCTACAGAGAAAGATGGTTTTGGACTCCTTATGAGTTTTCTTCTCACAGCAGCAGCCTCAGTAGAGGAGGAAAGGAGTTCTTACAGTGAGAAAGTACTCTAAGAGTCTCAAAGAACAGCTTAAAAAAAGAAAGAATTGCACATTTTTGCACACTGCTTGGACCACGCTTTAGAAAAGTTTTAAAAAGGACACTATCATAGGCAATTACTTGATGCATTTGACTGTAAGGTTCTGATCGCATTAAGGCTTCCACGGTCTTCCCCCTTTATTCGTTCAGAAGGACACAGGCGCTGTTGGTTAAGGGGTTGATGTTTCCACATTAAGTTGTATCTACATTGCTCTTTGATTTCGCCCTTTATTAATTTTTATTCTCACACTGGGAAGGACAAGTCAAGGGGTAGATGAGAAAATGAAGCAATGTGTTGCCGACTTGTTTCTCTGAAGTACAAAGTAAAACACTGACATTTTAGAAACTAGGTGAATAAATTAATTCTTGGTTAGAACACGAAAGCATTCTGTGAAAGCTACGACTCTGCAATGTGATTCTCCTGCTACGTTTCCACTCCCGCAAGTTTGCACTCTAAGTAGGGACACTGGGCATTTCACGTCGTCTGACACGCTCCCAGTCCTGAGCACGTGCATCGTATTTGTTCACGGGAAACACTGCAGCTTTAAGGTCATGTACATTCCCTGGCATTTAAGTTACACTACAATATGCAAAAGTCTTTAACAGCCTGCATTTGTCAACACTGTCCTTGAAGAACTTGGAAATGAAGTTCAGCACTCTGCTTACCAAGAAAGAACCAAACTAAGACACATTTCTGGAAAGAGAACAAGACACTGCTTCATTAGTACTATCCCCGCATCTACTGGCTTCGTTACAGCAAACCGCAAGTCTTTCTTCCGTGCTAGTTTTCCAGCAAAGGGGAGTCCAAAAAAAAGTATTTCCTCCTCAGTCATTTTCATAAACGCGTAAGAGCCAACTAGTCAGACTCAGTAGCAGCTGAATATTGCACTGCCATTAATTCTGCGTACAGTTTAAGTCTGAGTGGTGTACTCATGGTGTCAGTGGAGAATAATGACAATGCTGGCTCAGTGATGTGAAGACCCAGGATGCGAAGGAAGGGGAGAACACAACAGTACCAGTCACACGCTCAAGCCCAGATACTGGCTTCTGGAGGTTAAAATTCATCGCTTTCAACTGCATGGAGCTGCGTGTCATCTGCATCCGTCATGCTGCTCTCTTGGGATTCGTCTGTGCCAACTTTGAAAGAAAAACAAAACACACAGAGTAGTCAAACAGTACCAGGCTGCTTCACTACAACAATTCTCATACAACCAACTCCAGCACGTCAAAAGACGCAGCAGCAGTGTGCTTGTACTTCAGTAACAACGTGGAACCGAGTTCCTGCCTTTGTCCCCTTCCCCCAAAATGCTTTTGGACCATATGGCTTTTTCCTTGCAATAAGTCAGCCCCTGTCAACTTAATGAAGTATAAAATACATTTCGAAAGGAATTAACATAACGTACTACAAAAACATGCAGCCTAATTGAATGTCTGCTTAGATACCTTCTGTTAAATATCTGGAATTCCTGATGCCTGGCTAGGTAGGGATGGGTAGGGAGGGTTCCAGAACTGCCTTAGAATTTTAACCCTCCCGCCTCTTTTGAATCATACCAGCTACTTGAAATACGCTCACATCAGTTACCCACTGCATCAGTGCACCATGTCCGCTCAATTCACAATCAAATAATATTAAATTAGAAGCATTAGACAGTCTCTAGTTGCTCCCTGCTTTCATGACAAAGGCTTCTGCATAGAATATGGGGGAAAAAATTGCTTTGAGTAAATGCATAGAGAAGTTTCTCACGCTCGGTTACTCAGCTCATTCAGCTCAACTGATGGCTGGCCTATGACTTCCAGGCAAACTACTCAAAAAGCAGCAGAAATCTAAAGACAGCAGGTTATGCACAGCATAAAAGAGAAATACATATATATGCGAGGCTACCCTTAAATATTTAGCTTCTATACTAGTTAAAATTAGTACCAAGGTAAATATCTAATCGTGGTTCTTGACACACAGGAGTGCAACTTGGGTCTTTCTATAGTAAAATTTAGCATATTGTCATTTCCCAAGTGACTAAGAGGTTTCATGTAGAGAAACAATGATGATTTTGTTGCTAAGGCAAACACTTTACATGTTTCCTGCACAACAGTTCTATATCAAGTTCTATGCTACGGAATTTAAAGCACAAAATGGCTTATACTAGCCAACATATTGTAAAGCAACTCTCCCCTTATCTCACGTATCCTAAAAATGTAATGTAGCCGACACTGTGAAACTCATCCACATTATCTGAAGAGCCAAGGAAACTGAACTGTCTACACACAGCTTCAACATGGACGTTGGGACATTGTTTTATTTCAGTTATGTTTATTGGACAGATTTTTTTTTTTGAACTGCTCTGTGACTTAAGTGTTGCTCAGAAGTTCAAGTACTCTGTCTCCATCTTCTGGCCAGAAGCACACTCAGCCCCCAGTAAGCCAGTGTTCTAGGTTAGTCCAACTACAACAGCAGGGAGAAAAGTCTGATACTTCAGGAAACACAGCACAGGATAGTTCCCATTATTAAGCAGCACACTGCACACAGGATTGATAAAAATGAGTATGACATACAGTCACCATAGCTTTTTCAGATGAAGATTTTGGATTGTAGAAAGCAGCATTATTATTTTTTTTTTTTTTCCCAGAATTGCTTTTTCTTCTTTGGAGGGAAAGAACTAAATTTCTTCAGTATTTATTCTCCACCACTATTTAAGTTTATATCAGAGGGCTCAGTATTTATGGCTATCCACTTAACATTACTCTGTGCTTCACTGGAACTTCAGCTCACAACAACAGCTTACAAAGAACGGAGACATCTGGGACATCCCTTTCTGTGGATTATTCCCAAGCAGTGCATTTGGGAGCATTTTATTTGCTCTTGGTTCAAGTGAAACTCTTTCACTGACTTCCTTCTTCAAAAGCTACCTTTGATGTTTTCCAGACGATCAAAGATGTTTACCTAACATCCAGTTTATTTAATTTCTCCCAAAGCATCTCTAGATAATTTTAGTTACCATTCAGTTACGCTGCATGATTTAATGCTTCTATGGGGGAAGAGTGGAGGCCGTAGGAACATCTTGTTCTTTCCTAAGATGGTATTAACCAACCATGAGTTGTGTGACTACAGCATTATTTTTGTCCTACTCCATGTACAGATCCTAAAGAAGAGTCATAATCCTTTCTTATAGTAAACCTGAAATAAGCTGCTGCTTCTTCTGAATGAAGAACTTTGAGTTTTTAACTTGCTGAGCAGCAAGGTTGAGCAGTGTGTTTTACTTATTAAGCCTGGAATTCTTCCTGCTTACAGACACTAGGTGACACCTAAGCGGAAATAACTCCTTGAATGACAAAAGGTTGGAAATACAAACCTGATTCATAGGGATAACATTCATTTATTTGCTCTTCTTGAGTTATTGGTTCCTCATCATCTGGAAGGTAACGTTTATCAATAGCCTCTTTAATCTGGTTATTGGCTCCTTTGGGATCTAAGTCCATCGCCCATGAGAAATTCATTAGGGCCAAATGAGTTTGACCCAGTTTTTTATAAACCTAAAAGAAAAGCATAAAATGTTACGTTTACAAGAAGTTGCTACTTGAAAGTTTGGAGAAACATACTCGTATTTTATGAAAAGCAATGGAGAGTACACACAAGATTTATTACACAAGTCAAAAGGTAAAGAGAAAAGATGTGTAGAAAGAGCATGCAAGTGTTCCTACTTAAGTGGCCAAAAGGACTGAAAGAAAGTAGCAGCTGACAGATTCAAGAACAAAGTGGCTCATCAGATACAATTTCTGCTTTGCAACTCTGGCAGCAGGGTGGTATAAAAGTTTTTAACATGTGTTGTGTTGCCTCCCTCCTCTTTTCCAATTTCTACAGTCATCGTAACCCCAAATCCACTACTTGCTCAGGCAAAGCCCAAAGTCTCAGCCTTCTCTTGTCAGAGGCAGAGAGAAGTCTGGTGAAGCAATCACCACGTGCATACAGTGACCTTATATTCTTCCCCACAGCAGGTTTGGGAGGGACCAAACATTAAGTATCGCGTAACTTGTTCTGCTAAACTGAACGGGAACATTTTCAAAACACTGCATTACAAAATCCAGCATGGATTTTACCTTCAGAGCAAGTTTATAGAGACAAAGAATCGCTCCTCATCATTACGGATAAGCAAACACGTAATTTATCTGTATTAAGATTTAAGCAGCAAAAGTTCAAGTTTGTCAAGACATGGCAACTAATGGCAGTTTAGAGGTCCAGCTACTCCTGGATAAACACCAGTCACCAAATTTCAGCACAAATCCTTTTACTTCTCTCTAATTCAAAAGAAGTCTCGTTGATTAAGAGTTACCCAGTACTGTGAAAGAGACAAACTTGTCTTGTTGCTTCCTAACAACCACCCACAGAAGAAAAAATTGCAAAACTTAAAGCATATTAGCCAAGAAGATTGGTGAGGACTTTTCTTACCAGATGACTTTTCTCTGGCATTAAACACAAAGAAGTTGGAATGTGAACACAGTTGATGGACTAGTAGCATCTTTTCCTGTGTTAGCCTAGCCTATTAGCCTGAATAAAGACTTCTTGCTTTCCAAACTGATAGCTTTCTACAATTCTTTTGGGAAGGCCATCAACTGAATGAGACATTGAGGTTACTGATAGAGTCTTAAAAGTACTCCAAAAATACTAGTTCAGCATTTCTAATATGACATTAGGGTATGATTCAATATTTTAAAAGCTCCATGCCATATAACTAACATGTCTGGCTGACAGAAATTCTTAATTGTGAGGGATATACCATTGCCATTGCTGCTATAATACTGGATCAAGCCTTCATGAAGTTCCATTTTCAAGGAAAAATATACGACTGCATAACTACTGCATCTTTTTTCAGTGAATTATCTCAATAAAGATCTATTTCTCAGTTTCTAAAATGAATTATTTCAGGTTGACAGTAGTGAAATCAAAGAAGGCACAGAACAACAGGGGCCTGAGTTATTTTTTCTTGGTTTTAAAAATACCTTGAGGCTGCTCCTGTCTTCTGCATTTAAAAGCTGACAAAGCTGTGAGTTTATATGCAGTAAGTCTTATTTAAAGCTTTGGGAATTTTTAGAATACTGCCCCAAATGGAAGCAGCTTAGTGACAGGCATCAAATTTTCTCATTAGGCATCCATTTCTGCAATGAAGGAAAGCAAAGTACTTACGAACACAGTTCAGTTCCACCTACCTTTCCTATTAAAAAGTAAACAAGAGACTCTTTGGGAACAATCTGTTTCAGTTCTTCAAGTTCTTGTAAAGCAGACTGAAAAGGAAGAGAAAAGACTAAGTACAAGCTAGCAGTCCACAGACAGTTACAGCATCACTAAACTGCAATTTAGTGCTGATGAGAACCCTGGCATTTACATACAGTATATTCCACCAAGAACAACAGTACAGACTCAAAAGAATCTAAGGCTTTTTTACATTAGTTCCTCATGTAAAGATTGTAGGATATTATAGCAACAGAGAAAGTCTGTTGGGCTTTGGTCTCCTAGAAAAACATTTAACATTCTTCTGCCCTTGCAATCCTCTGCTTTTAATTTTTAAAAATAAATCTACCAATTGCACTTCAGTATGTCCTTAACCGTAATATTTCTGAGGTTTAACTGGTTAGATTATTAATTTTCAAAACAAGTTCTAAGTAAAGTTTTCCCTTTACATATGTACATGCATTTCTGAAGCAAGGTTTCAGAAGCCAGACTGCAGCTTGTATTCTGTGGCCAAGAACAACAGGCCAGAGGACAAGAGTCACTGGAAAGACAGACTGTGGGAAGATCCTCTCCACTCATAAATAGGGTACAAGTCAGCAAGGGATCAGACTGAAATTATCTGGCTTCCTATTTTTTACTGGATAGTATAGCCTTTGAAAGGGCTTTTTTTTTTTTTTTTACTGTAATCTGTTGTGGGGCTGTTTGCTGAGCCAATTTTGAGTAGTTTAATAGGGATTCATGATAACACAGCCCCACCTTGGTGACAGCTGCAATAACGTCCCCTTCTTTCTTTTTCCAGGATCAGACTAAAATATTAATTAAAAAAGGTACCCACTGGCTTCAGATTCTATGACAATCAAAAAATTTAACATATTGCAAGTGGCCCTTGCCAACACAAGTGCTTTATGTTAAGACTCCACAGGGTAGGTCAATCTCCCTGCTCATGCTGCAAGCCTTGATACTCAAGTAATCAGTCGATAATCAGTTAACATTCAACCACCAATGCATCCCCATTCATAGCTATAGCAATTTAAAGATAATTTAAGGCTGTCTACGTGTACCAAATCTTACCTTGTACTTTTCGTTTGCAAATAATACAGAAGCTCTATGGAATTTGCATAGCGGGTTCTTGGGGTCAATGTTAATTGCTTTGTTTAACGTATCCAAAGCCTTTTCAGATTTTTTCAGTGCATGCTGGACCTATTACAGAAAGAAAGGAAAACCTTAAAGAAGGAAAGTGACCAAATAGTCTTGTCTGGCAGATAAGCTGCTCTATTTGCTTGGAATAAGTTTCAAAAAACAAAAAGAAAAAAACAACAAAGTAGTCCAATTCCAGACCAAGTCTTAAGAAAGTAAGCTTTCTTACAGGAAGAAAGCTTCACCTCTCCCCATCACCACTTCAGAACACCCTCCATCCACTGGCTGATAGAAATCATCTAGCCTTTGGCCAGGAGTAAGCTCAATGCCATTCTCAGTGCTTAAGTGGCAAGAATCCTACTGTTCCTACAGAGCCTGACAACTTTGCTGATGCATAACAGGTAAGTGAATGCCAGCAGCTTACCACTGTTCATGCTTGCACAGCCTTCAGTTGCCATCACTAACACCCGAGAACTGCTTCATCACTCTGTGAGCAAGCATTTGCTGGAGTGAGGCTTAGGGCTGAGGTACTGCTTTATGTACCACGGTGGCAGATGGACAAGTTACCAGCTTTCCAGATAGCGCTGCAAATTCAACATGCTGTTCCCATGAATGACTGCATATAGGCTTAATTTTCCTACCACTAGTAACTTGGCTTACTCGCATACACAACCTGATAGTGTATTTCATTACTGGCTAAAAACAATTGGGGGTGAGGAGAGAGGAGCGTTTCTTTTCCTGACACATGAATCCCATGGCTATTGATTCATATGGCACTTAAGATCCTCCAACAGGTACTCTGAGCTCTTACTTTTGTGCTTAAAACAAGTTCATAGGACTACTACAAGCAAAGTAGAGAGGCAGATTAAAACCTAACGAGGAGAGAGTTGAGTACAGTCTACTTACTACTCCAATGTGGCACAGTAAGACTGAGCTCTGAGGATTGATATCAAGTGCTTTCTGGAAATGCATTTCTGCTAGACTGAATTTTTCCTGTTTGTAATAAATCATCCCCAACCCATACCTGCAAACAGAAAAATAGTTTTGTTGAGTAAGACTGCATTCCGAGTAAACTAACTTTTGTCAGTGAATATGGTAGAAATGGTATATTGACTTGCCACTCCATCAAGGGTAAGAAGTGATTTTTTATGGGAGAAAGCTATGACTAGTTACTTCTCTTGACTGCATAGGTTGAAGAATTGATCTGATACACAAAAAAAACTTGAAGAGCTACAAAAGTAGAAAGCATGAAGAAGCATCTAAAAGATGAGGTGACTTACATTAGCAAATCTGAATTTTACTTCTTTATGCATTTCCCCCCTCAAAAAAAGCTACAAGAAACAGATTATATCCTAAGGTATGAAACGACAGATCTCATCTGTCCAGCTGCAAGTGAAGAACAAGCAACTAGATGCACAAGCAGTGCTGCAGAGAAGAACAAAATAGTTGGCATAACACAGCCCAAAAGATCAATGGAAACCAGAAGAGCTCTAGATTCTTGCACTCCCTGGGTAGAGTAAGTGTTTAACAAAAAGCTGATGTCCACATCTTCTGCAGGAACAGCTTTGATCTCTTCTTAGCGAGAACAGTGCTAAGAAAACATTGCCAGTGGCAGCACGTTTAGCTTTTCTCCAAAAGGTGTTCCACATCACACGCAACATGAAAGGGCTGAAGTGTGACTTACCATGCATTATAGTGTCTAGGGTTGACTCTGATTGCATTCCTAAAACAAGCTAATGCTTTGTCTAGTTCTTCTGTTAACACAAATTCATGTCCCAAAAGGGTGTAGGCATAAGCATAGTTTGGATCAACTTGGATGGCTCTCTGGAAGAACTTGATTGCAATGTCGTGCTCCCGCTGCAAGCTGAAACAGTTTCCTGCAGCACACCACGCCTGGTGGAAACAGCATTCCAAAGTTAGCAGTTTCTTTTCACAACCAGTTTGAGACGAACAGATTTTCCAATACTGACTTAGTTTTCACTTCCTACTAGATTATAAATAGCACTAATAATAGTAATACAAGAGTTAGTTAAGCCTCTGAGGAAGACAGGGCTAAATATCCCTTTGAGCTAGACAAGCTGAAGTACAGAAATCAAACCTCTAGACAGCCATCAGATCTGTGCCAATTAGATACTTTGATGACTAAAGCTTTTGAAGCTGTTGAAAGGCTAGAAATAAAACATGTTGGATATCCAAGAATAACGATGGAGAGTACATCCACACTCTCTTCTCACATTCCAGGATTCTGGAAGCTGCAGAGTAACAATTTTAGCAGCAACCTCCTCTCCCCCTCCTGCTCGGCACCCATCATCAAGACAGTGAAGTATCACAGACAAGGTCCCTTGCTTTCCCAAACTGTTAGCATCACTGCCAAATTCCCTAACTGTTCTCCATTACTTGCATTAGTTATTATCTTTTATTATCTCCATTTTCTCTTTCCAGGTTATCTTACTACAACTTACTGACTCACTGCTTCACTGTTTTTTCCCCCCTCTACTGTTAGACAAACTCCTAGGAAGACACAAACAGGATTCTCTCCTCCAACAATAACAAACTCTACAGCTTTCTCAGCTCTGTTAAGAGCACATTTATAAACACACTTATTACTTGTACTGTGGCAAATATTAAAAGAAGTCTGTCTTTTTTTTGCATATCATGCCTGCACTGCTGCACACTCTGCAGTTCAATGGACCTTAGCATACAAGCATGCAATATTCTGTTGGAAAATAAGCTCTAGAGCAAATACGGTTTATGTAGCAGTGAATTAATTAGAGCAATTGAGAGGTGGTACAGGAAAAGATATTCTTTATCTTCACACACTGGCATTAATAGGCACTACCGACTAATCCATGATCTTCCTGGATGAGTGGTGCCAATGCAAATTTAAATAACCATTAACAGATAAAAGGTTTCGACCTGTTCCATGTAAGCTTATATTCTAATGCCAAGATGCCATTTCAGGGATCATCAGTTCAACAGGCAATCCTGCCAGCTCTCTCTCCAGCTTCCCATGCAGTTCTCAAGTTAGAATACGCTCGAGCTAGACTAGAATTCAGAGTTTTGTTCTGAATCACTGATTTTGCCACAGTTGCTCTTCTCATTTAACACCACAGCATTTTATACCTCTGGTGAGTTTTTATCCATGTCTGTTAAATCCTTTGAAAGAACAGAGAGCGCAACATCTTTCTGCAGATGCCACAGTGTAGTCGAGTAGATCTCCATGCCTTCCACTCTGTAGTTTTCAATCCTCCTTACTTCTGAAAATATCCTCTCAGCCTAAGAACAGAAATCAGAAATCAAACTTAAAACAAGATTCCACCCACCAAGGCAGAGCACATCGGTCAAGGTCAGCAGCCTCGTATGTTCAGAACGAGAATCCTCTTCGCTTTGCAGGTGTATTATGCAGAGCTACAAGTCCTGTTGTATTTTTAACATCACCTCCAAGTGAAGGAAATAGCTATATCCCAATATAGATAGGCCAGGCAGAAACCTAATCAGCCCTCCCTGCTGCTGACTCTGATTACATGACTTTATTGCAGTGTGCAAGTGAAGCAAACATCATCAGCAAAAGATTTGTGTGTCAGTCCTGATTATTAGCTGTTCTAACAAATGGCAGGTATTGCATTCATACCGAGTGCTGTACCCTTCCAAACACTGTATTAATTATGGGGCAAAAGGCAATATGAGAATTACTGTACTGAACATGGCTGATGCGGTGTGGGTAAGAATGTGACAGCACATATGTGCACTTCATTTTCATTTGAAACTGGTACACTTCGTATGAACAGCTGACTAATGAAGTCTTTCTGATGTAGACTTCTATTTCAGAAATGCAATTTCCAAGTTCTAACCCTCAAAGTAGAAGCAAGAGAAGAACACTAGTTCTAGGAAACTCAACGTCTGTAGCCTCAGTTTTCAAAATCAACTCTTGAGTAGTGCAGTAACATAAAGCCTGAGTAGAGACAGCACAATCCAGAAACTGCTTCTGAAACCTGTTTGTCTCCTGCACACGTCAGAAGTGTTTGAAAAGCTTCTCCTAAGGAAATGAGCATGTCAACTATCAGGACAACGGTGATAAGGAGAGTTTTACTGCTGGAGTACCCTTAGCTGCTCACTTCTGTTTCTGAAGCAGTTTGGCACCACCTCAGCTGTACAAATGCAGTCATTTCTGAGGCTGCAAAGGAAACTAGGTCACTGATGTGATCGGCATTAACTAAAAAGGGGGTGAGACGTCTGGTTTTAGAACCCAAATAGTTACAGTGATCTTATTTACAAGACTGCAGTACAAACAGTTACATTGGCACAGCTGTGAAGTCAGGGAGAGGCAGGGGAGACCCCAGTGACTGGATGCAAGAGAAAATAACTCAAGCATTAAAGTAAATCTAAAGCATAACTCAGCCTCTTCAGGAAGGCTGAAGGTGATGCAGCTTCAAGATCTAAAGCCACTCTAGACATAACTTTACCATTCATACCTTGTATACACAGCTGTATCAACCGTAAACTTCCCATAGCTTTCACAAGAAGTCTGCAGGCTTTCTGCAAAGCTTGCAAAACAGAAGTGAAAAGAGTAAGACCCGACCACACAGGGTTCCTACCTGCATGTATTCTGCCAGCTCGAAGTAAGCTCTCCCAATTTGGCACAGCACCCAACCGGTGTTGTAGTGGTGAGATGGTAAATGGCTTAAAATATTTATCGCTTCTTTGCAGTTGTATGAACACAAGGCTAAATAACCTTTCCCCATGTCCCGAAGAAGGCTCATCAAACCTTCTAGGAGAAAAATACAATAAATAAAAATGGAAAAAGGATTGCTGAAACTACTAATCCCTTAAGCTCTTCAATTGTGGCAGGCACTGCTCCTGATTTTACTTATTAAAATCTCCCAAGAGTTTCCCAAACAGGCCTATACACTCTTAATTCAGGCATAATATCCTAAACAGCAACCCTTGTAATGGAAGTCAGGTACCAACAACTTATGTCAGCAACAGAACAGCCAGGAACAGAGACTGAAGTTCAGGAGAAGTGGACTTTTTTTTTTAATTTTTTTTTTTTTTTTTTTTTTTTTGCATTTACAGCAGCAATTCAAACATTTTTTCAGGTCTGAAGCAGAGTTTCCACGTCTGGTATCCATGGATACCTCCGCTGGCTGCCCGGAAACTCAATTGAGCCAAAAGAGTAACTCAACAGTTTGTCTAGGATTTTCTGACAATCTAGATAAAGACAAGCTTTTAAACAAAAGGGAAATAAGGAGGGAGAATAGACTACATAAACCCAGTTTTGAGGGAAAATGATTGCTTATAGTTCCTTTGAATGAGTTTCCGAGAGTCTTGCCTGAAAATATTTTAATCCCTAATAAGGACCAGAGCTGATAAATAGATTTTCTTACAGATAGACGCTTTTTGACTACTACTACTTCACCTGTTCTCTTTAAGTTAACTATAATATACTGAATTCAATCAATCTTTATAGTTATATGAAGGTCATAGGCGCAGGCTAAGAACAGTAAACAAAACTGGAGCATTTTTTCCCCACTAAACCATAAAAAAAGTAGATTTACTAAGTTTGACAGCATTCAAACAGACCTGCTGCTGCTTTCTGTAGCGTAAAAGCCTGGATCTGTGGTGCAACAGTAGAAATTTTCCCTTCTGAAATGATGGAAGAGTCTAGTTTGGTAATTTCCAAACTATCGTTTATGTTTGGTTGAGTTATTCCTCCCTTATTTGTTTTACTTTTTGTTTTTCTGTTTGGAATCTTAGGTGGAAACTTCATTTTCAATTTTTTGCTATTTTCCTGCAAGTAAGAACAAGAGTTACACGTATAAAAAACTTCTGAATTCAGATTACTACGCCTGCAAGTGAACTGTGTAAGAACATATGTATGCCCAGCCATTTAACGTTTAAACTTAAGTATGCAGACAGCTTGTAACTTCATTAAATGTTTAGCTGTCCTTTTTTTAAACAGCAAACATTCAGATACAGTAACTACAGTTCATGAGTATTTGCGTTTTGGTGTCCTGCTCCGTTGTTTATAAAGCAGAAAATTGGTATGAAAAATATAGCTTGCTTTTAGAAAAGCAAAGCATCCGCCCCAAATTAATTTTTCAATAAATATGAACAACAGCGCCTTACCAAATAGGCTGACAGCTAACAGAACCACTGCATTCATCACCCCAGCACACATCTTTGGTTTTGTTCGTGGTATTCTTGTTCTCAGTCTTAGTTAAGCATTCTCAAGACTGAAAATTTACATGTCACAGCATCATGACGTGTTTCACAGTCAGATATTTCGTAAGTTCTACTCATTACAAAACCTGTTCTTAAGCTGTTACAATTGCTATGCATATGGGGAAATTATTAGTCAGTGCAGTGGCATGTGTAAGGGAAAAACCCCACGAGTCTGAAAAAACTGGATGAAGTTTGTTACCTTTGTTGTAGAGCTATCACTAGTAAATAGGCGAGAGCTTCTTCGAGGCAGTGCATTTGGTGGAGCAGCAATTGTTGGGCTCAATACCTGAGGTGTTGTACTGAAAACAAACACAGTCAAGTTCTCGGTTCCATTCTGAGCAAGTTTTAACACAATTTTATTGTCGCGTTAAAGAAAACTGCTCAGGTCCAACAGTGCAGGTATTCCCATCTCAAAGGGATGGGAAAACAGATCTACCTGTCGCATGTTAAGAACGTGAGCAGATTTTCTTTTCAACAGGTTTTCTTTTTCAACTTTTCAAACAGGCTGTGGAAAATACATTTAAAAATCCCCAAAGCTTTCAGAAAGGAGAAACAAAAGATAGTTCTAAGCTGAAATATTTTTATTTTCCTACCTTGTCTGTGGGCCAGAGCTCTGTGTTTGTGCAACAAGAATTGGAGTGACTTCTCGGCTATTTCCGCTCTGAGAGAAGACAGATTTTGTTCCAGCTTGGCTTATCCTGGTGACAGCCTGCATAACACAAAGTTTCTACAGGTTTGTTATTATGTCACTAAGAAGCCTCAATCTGTTCTATCAGACCAAATCCCTTCTGCCTATTGAACACTGCACTAAAGAGGAGAAATACGAATTACTTCCACAAAGGCTTCCCCCATCCACACACGAGGAGCACCCAAAGCATTTCTCATGCTACGTGAAAAAACGCCAGTAGCACTGAGATCACCAAAAATTCACACACAGTATTTGAAAGATTTGAAAACTCCATCTAGTGGCAAGAAGCTATGTTCAAACTTTGTGCAAGAATAAAAGGGAATTCAGCAGATGGCATTTTAAATTCCTTCTCCAAAGGGAGAAAGTTGTTCAAAAACTCCCAACGACCAGGGAATGAAAATAAACATCAATTTTTACACTACACTCACATCCAGAAGCCATCCACCATTAACATCTCCTTGTGGTGCTTACTGTACAATACCTGAGCCTGCCACTCCCCTGAAGATCCTACAATAATTTAAAGTGCCTGTTTAGCATACCTGCTCCCAGCATGAATCAGTACCTTCAGTGACACCACTACCGGGTGAACCTTTGGGGCAGATACAGAAGAAACCTTTTTGATCAAAAGGGGATCTGCACGACGCCACGTAGAAGACAAGGCACTGCACGTCAGCTCAGCGATGCTTAGTGTCCACACGCACCAATTTGTGCTTTTTATTTGCTGCAGATTATAAGCAAGGAGCACTGCACAGCACCAAAACATCGTATTTTATTTTCTTACATTTTATGCAAGCCAAAATGTGCGCTTTGATGCCTACCCTGGCACAGCTAAGTATAGGAACTTAGAGTTGTTATAGTTCTGGTAACTTGACTGAGAATCCTAAGGAACAAGGTCGGACTGAAATTCATTGTCTGATGTACAGATTTCCTTCTAAAGAAAGCCTAAATTGTAATTTTCTGTCCCCTCCAAGGGCACTAACATTCAAGTCAGTGATAGCCATTTGGAAAAGAAGTTCTTTACAACACCAAAATCTGCAGTAGGATTAATGACAGCACAAGCAACACCAGCTTATGGATTACCAGACTTGTAAACGTTCCATCCTTCCCCTCCTTCTCCATTTCTTTGTTATCAGAGGACAGTTTAGGCGGCCAGCAATGCTTGCCCACTCAGATAGGAAGCCTCTGGATCCATCCTAATGTTTCATTCATTTACGTAAGCGTCTCCAAGGTAACTGCCTCCGTTAAGTCATGCACATTCTAGCCACAGCTACACTGAGCGTTTTCAAACTTGGTAATTTGAAGAGCAGAAGTGAAACTGGCCAAGTAATTATTTACATTGGACAAAGCAGGCATCAGAATTCTAAGATATTTATTAAAATGTATTAAGTGTTTGTGTTTAGGCACTAGCACAGATGCTTCTGGGCAGAAAGCATATCCACGAATTAGTGAAATTTGCGCCATGATGCCGTTGTGCCATACCTAGCAAAGCAACAACAAAGGAACAAATAGGACTTGATTTCCTGAAGCTTTACATCCATCATGTGGCACACGTGTGAGATCAACCACAGATGAGCACTACAGTGAAGCTCTTTGCTATTTCAGTTGTACAGACTTGTGACAGCTTACCTTCCCACGCACACACGATCCACCACAAAGCAGTGCTTTCAGCTATACTGGGGAAAACTGCTTGCTCCTCAGCTACTAAGGGCAGGAATTGGACTCGCCATACAAAGCATGCTTCTAGCAGGCTGTTTGAGCACAGCTCATCCCCAAAGAAGAACGGCAGGACTAAGACAACTGATAGAAAAGGTAGCGAGGTGTCTAGAGACAAGATACCAAAATGGCTTGTGCAAAAACAATCTGGAGTTCCCACTAATGGGTTTCAGAAGAACATCCAGAGAAGAAGGAAAAAAATAAGTACATAGTTACCTGCTTACTGCCTTTTATTCTTACAGGGATTAGGCTATTGAGAGAAGAGAAATGCAGCTTTTAAGAGTTCCCAAACTTCTCTTACAGCGAGCTAGGCATCACCTGATTTGGCCAGACCATCAGATGCAGAAATCTAAGTGTTCCTTTTTTTTGGGGAGCAAAACTTTTGCACCGAACTTTTCTTTTAAAAGGTGACTGTCTATAAAACACTAGCATCCCTCGCGCAACTTCTAGATTTACTAAAAATACACGGAAATATCCTCAGGTTTTTGTTTTTAGAAAGGAACAAATGGTTCCTCAACTGTCATCAACATTCCACCTCTCATTTATCACCATGGCAACTGTGGCAATTTCTTACTGAGTAAAGAAAAGAATTTTTAGCTTCTACACAAGATCTAGCCAAGTGAAACACCACCGTTCAGTCAGCCCTCCACGGACCACCAGCAGCATTTTGATTTGACCTGTCTGTGAACCGGTATTCAAGATCTGCTTGCAAGAAAGCAGTATTTTCAGCTGACTTGAAGCTTCTAGAATTCTTTGAAGTTACCGCTGAAAACACCTGAGTTAAACAACATTAATGTGAAAATTCCAAGTTCTGCCTGTTCTCAGACTAGGGCTTGCACACAAGTTTTGAATTCTTCACAGTTTAGAGTCATTGTTTGTACATTCCTCTCTAATTGCAGGCGGACAGGAGTCATAGCATCTGCCCCAGGTTGCCTCTTAGGCCTGCCAAGCAATGCCAGCGAGGCAGCTTGCACGTGCCTGGGCATTTGGGGGCAGGAAAGAAGGTTTATTTTTATTTGAAAGAAAAAACTACTGCCTATCTTTATAGAACTTGGGAAAACAAAAGTCTGTTTCGCTGTCCAATGAAAGTGACATGAGCTGAAAACATTTACAACACAAACATCATTGCTTGAGATAAGACAGTAAAGAAAAAAAAAAAAAGTGTATTTGCTTAGCTGAAAAGATTTTCAAAACAAAATGCTTTTTGTTGAGGCTTTAGGAACTATTGTTACTTTGAAGCAGACAATTCCAGAGCAGATTTCATTTCAATTGATACTTTTCAGAAGTCCAAAAGGTTTTGTGCAGGGAGATAACTGACCAGTTGTAGTCAAATTGAAAACGAACTCCTCCACAATGCCTTTTTTTAAAAAAGGAAGGCAATATGCAGATTTCAAGTACACTGGAATGTGAAACACATACAGAACAGCAATTCCATCCTAGAACGCAAAGTACCTTCTTCGAAGGTGCTCCTGTGGATGGCACATCAATTACAGAGGAGGAGTTAGTGTAGTTTTGTAAATATGATCCATCTCCAGGGCTGGGGGTTTCTAGTGGCAAAATTCCAAAGCTGAGAATAAAATGAAGAGAAAGTGTTTAAGTCCAAATGTTAGACCACGAGAAGACCAATTCTGTGGTTAAAGCTCAGACCCAGGTTACCTGCTTTATTTCAGAAATACTTCAGATTTATGTTAACCCCAATAACTTATTATCCATTATCATCTGTAAAAGATGCTTCAGAACGCATTCTCAGTCCTGAGGTTTCAGAACACAGAACTGTCTTTGCTCCTGCATAACTAATAGACAGACTGCCCAAGTATTAACGGCTTGTAACATAGCACTGTGACACATCTTTAACCAAGATGACATATAGGAGAGACTATTTACATGCTCTTTAGAAGAAATTTTTCAATGCAAATGCTAAAGAATAGCTTTTCCTAACAGTTTATTCCAGAGTAGAAGCAAATTCCTTTAAAGACTTTTCCAGTGTGAATACAGCAACAGGCAACACGGTGCATCAAGAGCTCCTCTCTTCTGAACAAAAACACCAGCTGCTTGTTTAAAAAAACAGAAGAGCTGAACACTAGGACCAAGAGCAGTTACTGAAGTTATTTAGTTTTTGTTCCTGTATGCATCATAATCCACTATCAGCAAGTCTTGCGCTGCACAACACAATCAGAGCAGCTTACTACGGATGCGGTCCATCTCAAAAGACTTACCTTGGAGTTAATGGGCTCAAAGCCGCAGGTCCCCCTAGTAAACTCCGCCCAGTTTTTGGTTTATTTTGAGCCTGTTTAGACAATATGGCAGACCCTGACCCAAGAGGGACAGCGTCTGGTGAAATTACGGCCGAGTCGATGTAAGACATAGAGGAATCCGTGTTCAAGGAAGAATATTTTGAATTGGAGGATTCTAGGTTGAGCCTGTTCAACTCCTGAAAAACAGAAGGCCGCTTTTAGTTCCCCATGCAGTGTCGTTTCTAATTAGTATTTTTCAGTCAAGCTGGAAAAATTGCTTCAAATACAACAATTTTAGCAAAACTCACAATTGTGTCTTGCGGAGTTTCCATCAGGACAGAGTCAGGCTGTCTATGGGATATGTTGTGATTAGATACCAATGTTGTGCAAGTGTTAGGCAGACAGCTGCTGAAGTTCTGTAAAGATGTTAATTTAAATGTTTGGTCAGGGTCTGGTTTTTCACCTGTAGGATTGGAAGGAGATTTAAAGAGTTATTCCTGAGTCTGTATGCTGAAGATTCAGGCTGAAACAAGGAGGGCAGGGGACAATGTTTTAGAGGGGTGTGTTATTATTTCATTATTTTAAAACCCCTTACACTAAACTGGAAGTGTTCTTCCACTGCAAAACCCTGGACAATGTTTTATTGTTTTATTTAACTTGCTTAAGTTATTCTCAGAAGCGTGGTTTCTAAGGGTCTCCTCAGAAAACACATGGCAGAGAAACACATGGTAGTGCTAAATCCAAGATGTAGGAGTAGTGAAAAATAAGAAAATGAGAAAAGCTCTGAACACCGCTGAAGTATTTTAAACCCGTTATTACTCACACAAACACTCGAAGAATCCTGCTGGCATTTTACTTACAATGTTTTTGACACAACATAAAGTCACCACATGGGGATGGCGAATGGGAAAACTTGACACAACCAAAAAATGGAGAAGATATCTTCCCTGGGAAGACGGTTCTGCAGACCTACCTATTTCACAGAGCGATTCAAAAGGGGACCAGAGGAAAGGATTTAAACTAAGGCTCTTTTGGTAACATTCTGATCCTTTGGCAAGCCGATCTGTCTTGCTGCAAGAAGAATGCAACAGTTTATAAGGAAACTTAAGAACAGCACTTTTGTTCAAGATAGCTTTCCAGGAGAGGAGTTGAAAAACAAAAACATGTTGAGAACCACAGCAACATTCCTCATTTTTCTATGAGGAACAGAAACAGAGCAATATTGAGTTACGTGGCATATTTATACACAGATGAAAGCTACTTAAACACAGCTCTCGAAGAAAAAAGCCCCACAGTTTTCATGTTTAGAAAGATGCTGTTCTCAGCAAGTTTATTTTCTCCAGATTGCCAGCCTTTCAGCCATTTTAAATATCTATGGGTAATATTGCTGCATATAAATTAGAGGGAAGCAGAATACTTAAATGGACACAAAAACAAGCTGCTTCTGAAATAATTTTTGAGAATACGAGGGAAGAATCCAAGAACTCCACTATTCCCATTGATTCATTTCCCCGCATTTACCAAAAGGTTTCTTGTATCTGAGCAAAAGCTCAACACTTAAATTTGCAGTTATTCTGAGAGGTATTCCTCACCGCTTTCATTTGAGGATTACAGCTATACCTCTAGAAACCAGAGAAAAATCAAAGTGGTAACACTGAGAACAGGCTTTGAGAGTTTCTGTTCAGGAAGAATACAGATCAAACCCTACGTTTTAAGAAAACAACTCCTGGGTACATGGTTAACCTGGAAGAGGAATTGTTTTCAGGCAGTCAAAAGCTCTGGGTAAAAGAAATCATGCTCACATTCCTAAGCTAGATGCTTTCCACAACTATCTATCTGGATCTAGCTTATTCTTTTGCACAACCACACGGCTTGGCCATAGAACCCAGAGACAAATAAAATTCACCAAAAGATTCATTTTTTCCTTTTTGACTAAAATTTGGTTTGGTCAAAAAATAAAACACACACGTGAAAAACCCACCTGCCAAAACCCCAAATCCAACAACAGTCCCCCCTTAAGCTTTAAAAGGTAAAATCCAAAAGCAACGTTACCAGTAGACATGTCCTAGCAAGGAGAGCGTAAAGCATGCAGAGTCCCCAAACTCCGTAACAATGTCATCATGGCTTTTCTGTTTATTCAACACTCCACCAGATAAGATCTGCTCTCCTTCTGCAAGCCTTTTTAAAAAACAAGAGGTTTAAAGGGGTTACAAGGCTCACAGTATTGGTAGTCCAGTGTTCTCACCCTGCTGCAAACAAGAACAGAAATCCACTGTCAGTGTTCACAAGGTTCAAATCCCATACGTACTAGCTCCTGAAAATTAATGTTAAATGACCGATTCCTCTAGCAACATGGAGGTACAAACTATTTTGAACATCTCTACTGGGGGAAGAAGAAATGAACAACAACAACAACAAAAAAACGAACCCACGCCACTCCAAAATCAGAAATACATGTTACAGCATGAATTTTCCAAAAAGGGCCTGATCTTGGGTAGAATACGAAGGGGAGAGCAGTCTTTCAAGCACTTTATTTTTTGAAGGTTTTCAAAGCACACGTCTTCTAAAATACCCCTTCAGTCTGGCTTCATTTCCCAGCTACAAGGAACAACCTGTAAGGCCCCATGCACTCAGTTTTTAAGATCCAGTACTGGGATGTGGTAGACTTTGCATTTTAATGCCTTTGTTTCTTTCATAATCTCCTCTTGCTTCCACACGACGTTACGCTTCTGTGTAGATCAGTACAGACCATTCCCACAAGCAAACAAGGTACATCTCTATAAAAGAGCTCATGTAAATGTAACAGCGCCAGTGATGGTTAAATTTAACAACTTCTGAAGAATGTTTAAGAAATCCCACCTACCTAACTGAAATCAGCTCAGAAGCCGATGTATCACACACACACCAGACTTTGTAAAAGCAAGGGAGAAAACAATCAGCTTCAAATTTATTCTGCTGGGACCTTTCCAAGTAGAGCATTAACATGATTTCCCTTTCAACAGAAGACACCGTAAAGAAACTTGTATACTAACACTCCCAAAGTGCTAAAATAGTGTCAAAAGAAATGCAGCCAGTCAAGACTTCCCTAATACTCTGAGGATGTAAAGATTTGCCTACTAAAAAGAGCATCAAAGAAGAGCTTCCCCAGGAGACTTGCATTATGGTTACACGCCATGGGTAGGATCATGAATACTGCAACACAATCACATCAATCTACAAACTTCACTTCCTATTGTCTAAAGAAATTAACTTTTTTGGTCATTGAAAGAAGGCCACTCAAAAATGGAAAATAAACACAAAACACACCCCAAATCCTACACAATACCACCACAAGCTGTTTTGTAGAAAGGCATTTGGACTTTTGCAAAGCATCCTGCAGTACTTGAAGTTTCTTGAACAAAGGATTTTACCTCCCTTGGTGCCTTATGCTCTCCATTCAGCATCTCCACCAGATATTATTTCTTACATTTGAGTTGGAACAATCTAAAAGATCCACGCAGAAGCAAAATATCCTCATTATCAAAGTCACTGCCTAATCGCACGTGCTCTTGCGATGAAATGCCAGAAAACTACCACAATACCTTGATATTACCATGTCTCTGATAAGGTTAATTTTGATGTCAAAGCCAGCATTTGTTGGCAGGGACTCAAGCTAGTTTGTTTTCTAAATAGATGTTTGTCTGACATCTTTTCCCCTCGTCCTCCCACAGGTAAGTGGAGCAATCTTATTGTTGGAGGGAAGCGGCCTGTCCATTAAATCCATACTGGAAGCACTTAATGAAATAAGCAAGAGTATCAGAGAAAAGCGAAACAAACACTTCCCAGCCTGGACTCCTTGAGTCATCTCAGCAGTCAGTGCTCTTTTTCCCCCCTCTATGCTGTTTGACAACTCCTTTGCAAGTTATTCAATACCTTTTAGAGGTTTCTGCAATATGGGCTAATGCTCGTTAGGTCCATCTCTGAAAGCGAAATGAATTGAGCTTATAGTAATCTATAGAGCTGAAGGGCCAATGAATCACTGGTTCATGCAATATGACAGCTTTCAAGGCAAAATTCCAACAAAAAAACCCGCATTTGTAGCCCTGGAACAGAACATAAAGGGTTCACTTACTTGCTGAGGTCAACACAACATTTTGCAAGCAGGTATTTACACTGCGGGGTAGTACAGCTGTGTCCCTTTAGGAGCCTGTATGCTTTATACGCCTTTCCTGAGCGGTAGTAACACGTTGCCAGTAAAAACAGTGCTTCTTCTGAATGTACTGCGGGAAATCAAACACAAGCCATCAGTTGGTCGCTTACCAGTTTGATGCAAGGAACTGCTGGGAGAAGAGAGTTAGAAACAAGATACAAGAAAACGAGTACTGATCTCGGAGACAGTCATTACCCATTGAGGTGTTTTTCTTCATTCATCAGCACAAAACTAGCTTTAACGTGCTGCTTTCCTGTACAGTCAGAGCAATTCTTAACATCTACTGTTAGATGGGATCTTTGATCCTTCTGGCTACCCATTGTAAAAAAGCAATTAGCCAGCTTGTTAAAATACCAGCAAGTCAAGCAATGCAGTTGTTCCTAGCAGAACTGCACCACTTTAACAACTTGTTGGCCATACGGTGACCTGGCTCAGGGTGTTATCAGGAACACCTGTGAGTAACACTTCACACAGGTTTCAGCTGTGCGTAAGCACAGCAACAGCTTATGGAAAAGAATTTCTAATAGGAAAGACCAATTTCAGCTTAAGTAGCCTCATTAACAGTTTTCATGCTAACATCAAATGTTTTTTCCCCCCATTTGCAATTTTACTTATTTTTCTAAAGCACTCGATCCTGTATCTTCACATGACTTAGCAAAGCGGGTTTTCTGATTTTAGTGGCCATTAAAGCAGACCGGTTACCAGTCACCTCCACCCCAGCATTAATTCTTGTCCTTTTTGCTGCCTACAGTTATTTACTTCATCAGGAGCGTGGCTTAAAACTACCATCCCGATGCTTTATTTATTTTATGGTAGGAGGTAATAACAGGGACAAGCTCTCCTGCAAGTCTTCCCAAGCAGAGTTGTCACAGGCTTCCAAATTCTGAATTAATTAGCCAAGCTTCAGGAAAAATAACCTGAGCAGAAAGCTAAATTAATCGAAACAAAAAAATCCAACACTTTCTTTGACAGGAACTAGAAGTTTTTAGCCTGAATCATGTCTGCTTCACCACTTCTTTCACCGCTGAGCTGTATTATGGACTGCACTGAGAACGCTCTATTCAAGCGACTGGAGTTGGCTTCCAGATTTAAGACTGAGGTCAGACTTGCTGATTTTACTTGCGATTACAGCGCAAAAGGACGGGGCACCTAATCCCTGAAGTAACTTTAGAACCTTCCTGTGTAATTGTCAGCTGAAACTTGAAACGGAGAACACACATTTGAAAGGCAACGGCGAGCATCACCATGCTGTGATGTTAATTCGAGTGTTAAGCTATGACTGAGTCTTCATTTTTCACTCCTTTCACCAGTTTCTAAGCCAGAGATCTCAGATATACTCGTGAATTATCTAGCCTTATTCTTTGTGCTTCCCCAGAAGTTTCACTCAAGCCACCATTCAGCAAAGCATTTTACCTCAGGGCTGTCTAATGGCAAACCTCTCAAACCTCCGAACAATTAGAAAAACAATCCTACTTCAGACTTTTCAGAACACACCACCAAGCAGATGGAAGTCAGCACTAAAATAAAGTTATGATGTTTGTCTGCCTACATGGAACTCTTCAGAAAAATCAATACAAGGTGGACTTCGAATTCTTCTTGGGGTAAGATTCTTACTGTCAGTCTGGAATCTGCGTATTTGAGCTCAGCGGCTTCTACCCTGCAATAGAACTACTTGTTTTAACCAGAAGTGAGATGTTTTATTAACAGTTCGCTGTTTGAATCAAGGGACAGCAAGCTGTTCTTCTCAGCACTGTTGGTCACTGAAGAAAAGCTGTTTGAAATGTTCTTGCAGAGTGTTATTCCACAGAGAACATCATTACATTATCATATATTTTCTCCTGGCTGCTGCAAAGAGTGGATTCTCCTCATTTCTACAATATCCTCGGCAATTACTTTCAATCTAGCATGATCCTGCATCTCAGAACGTGCTGTGTTCATGGGAGATGAGGCATCCCTAAGAACTCTTTCCTTCACGTACCCCTTTATTATAATCTGCAGGTTCCCACAATATTCTATACGACACTTGTCATTTCAACACTAGATGGAAACTCCAGATTTCATGGCTTACCCTGACAAAAGGGAAAACCCTCCAGTTCTCAAAAGTTCGCTTTGTGCTTCCAGCTTCAAGTACGTGGTAGGCACATCAAGCAGAACATCAAAAGCAAAACATTTCATTATAAAACCCGGATCACTAAATAGATTACCCAGTTTAATTCATGTTAGAAACCTCAATTTTGCTTAGCCTGAAATTAAAATACTCTTTTTTGTTTTTAGCTTTACGGTGGTGTTTTTGTTTTTGTGTTCATGTTAGTGATTAAGGGACAAAACAGAAAAAGTAAACACCAGTGTCAAGGAGAAAGAAGCAGAGGAGAACAAAAAGCTTGTCTGAGGTCGTGTAGTTAAAGATAAGGAAGCAAAGGGACTACAGTACAAGGAAGTGGTCTTTGAAGGACCCAGGAAAAGTAGAGATTTGTGTTACTGCTGCCTGCTGAGTGCACCAAGCAGGCCAGAATTGATGGCATTACGACGAGGTAACAGCTAACAAGAATTCCACAGGAGAGGCATGTTCCGTATGTTCTGATGCTCCCTGCCTCAATTTCTCTCTAGGATCTTCTCTCTCTATTACAAAATTACTTCTTTCAGCTAAGGCACCGATCAACGAATCTGAACAGGATTCTTAGCCATGACAGCTTTCAATATTGAGACAATTTGTAGAATGCATCTCTCCAAGTCAACCTGAAGAACTGCATCTCCTCCAAGGGATTAAAAACCTCCCCCCCCACTTGATATCACTGGAAACATCACACTTAAATCCAGAGTTGGGTGTTTAAGGAGGTTTTGCTGTACACCAACAACAGAAACCATTGCTGTTACATGATTTGATTTCCCAACCTAACTGCAAAGCATCCTTCTGCTTTCCCTAAGCAGAAAGTTAAGCTTTCTCATCACAACGACTGCAGTAAGACAAAACAGGACCAGGGGCTCAAAATCCTCTACCAAAATTGAGCAGACCAATTTTATGCTTGCAAAGTACGTACCTTCTGCATATAACCTTTCTGCGAGGAACACTGCATCACGGTAAGCGTAGTGGTTAAGTGCTTGCCATATAGCAGCCTGCAAGACAAGAAAATAAAGAGTCGAGGCTTAAAACAACAGAACTCGTTAGGCTCCTGCTATCAAAAAGCAAAGCTCAGTTTTGTTGTCCTGGAGTGACAAGCAGAACGGACATGGATAAATATGAAGTTTCAGTTTCAGTATTAGTAAGGAGATTAAAAGCAAAACTATCTTTGCGCTGATACCACAAACCCATCTCAGACTACAATCGTGTCTCACTGGTTACCGTACACAGCCGTCTATAAACCTCAGCCAGCGCGCGCCTCCACTCATTGCAGTGTTTTAGCCTTGTGCCCGAGCATGGATTATCACCTACTACCAAATAATTATGCATTTTATCACCAACTACCAAATAATTATGCATTAAGAATTATAACATTCCCAATTGTTTCACAGAGTACCATTTTGCTCTTGGCTCTTTGCGGTGCTTAAGGAAGAAAAGAAATCAAGCACGCCCCACGCATTTTAATGCGTTTCCCATTTAAACCATCTCACCTCCAGACAGGACAAACCCAAAACCAACAAGGCCAGGAATCACACCTGGGTCTGAGGTCGTCAGCGTAAGCCTGTTGTTTATGAAGCAGAAGAAACACCCAGCATTTTCCTTGATGAGGCATCGGCGTTCCTTTAAGAAGCAAGATTAAAGGGATCCACTGCTTTTTGTCACGGTTTTGTTCGGTTCTTCGCTCCCCAGCCACAGCTTTACCACAGCTGATGTTCTGGTGAGACCTCCCAACCCTCGTCTGCGAGGCAGTGGGATGGACAAACAGGTCCCTGCACACATACGAAGGCACTTTTTGCCCGTACACCCACATTCGGCCAAAGCCTGCTACCTGCTTAAGGGCACCAATTTCCTTTCCCAAAGCGGGGTGTTTGGGGCTGTCAGTATTCAAGCAGCCTCTCAGGACGGCATTACTCCAGGGAAATGCAAATCCGACTCACATAGAGGCATATAAACCTTGTGTATGTTGGAGCAGCTGTCATAATTACCTGCCCGGTGTCCTTATTAGCAGAGTTAAAAGCAAGAGCTGTCCAGCAAAAGGAAGAACAGGGCTGGGGGGTGCAAGTTTCGTTACATGACGCGGCCGATTTCCTTTGGATCTGACTAAAATATCTCTAAGAAAAGGGGTGGGAGGGAAAAAAGAATCCCTTTTAACATCTGCTCGGTCCTTCCTCCCCATGTTGTGGTACGCAGGCTTCTCAGGGGTTGTTTTCTGAGGTTGGGTGTGCTGGGACGAGGACAACAGCTCCTTCCCATCTGGCAGCCTCGCTCCGGTTCCAGAGCCGCTTCCCACAGGCCAGCACGCGGCCATTTCGCAGGAGTTGTGCTACAACTGATCCAACCAGGGTCAGAACTCATGAACTCAAGGCTCCGTGCTCTAATACTTCCCCAATATTTACAAGCAACGGAAAACACCAACAGAATCTAGCTTCTGGAACCCCATCAGACGCCGCGAAACTAAAACGAGACTTCCAGAACTGAAGCGGCGAGCACCCTGTAACGCCATCTCCAGCAGGAAAAGCGAGTGCCAATTCCAATTAAAAAACCCAGCCGTCGCAGGCAGTTACACGGACCATATGCTACTTCTTCCAACACAAACTTGACAAAGTCAGGGTGTGAAAAATGTGCGAGTTCTCTCCACGGGAAGCCTACACAGCCTTCGGAACGGTACACACCAGGGCTTCCAGCTACTACAGCGAATATTTTATGCACCATCCCTCCCGAGATGCTGTTTTCCTCTACCAGTAGGCCCCAGAAGTAGATTTTAAAAAAATCAACAGGTACTTTTAAGCGTGTGAGATGTATTTAACCACGTATTCTCTCGGTTTGATTATAACACACACAGTATTTCTCCCTGGTTGTATTCCCCACTCCAGATAACTTCAGCCTCAGCATCTGCCTGCGGCGATGACTCTGTTTTTACCTTGAAAAGCTTGAAAAGAAGTACCAAACAGGAGGGTGTTCAAACCTTTTGGGCTAAATCCAGGTTAGAGCAGCCCAACGGCTCCTTTTTCTCCTGCTCTCAGAGGGAGCTCCTCCTTCACCAAGCCACAAGTGCCATTCAGATCAATCTATCCAAGCTGTGCAGTCTTAAGGTTCAAAATATTGTCTTCACAGGGACAAAACTCACCGTGCTTACAAAACAGAGGGGTATGGGGGCGGCGGCGGTGAAACCAACGCCATTTGACTTCTCAAACCAGAGCAAATTGCCAGAAGCAGCCTTGCCAAAAGCCGGGAGGGGACCCAAGTCGTTTTTGGCTACACGGCAGCCACGCGATAAAAGGCACGCTACCGACTGGCTCAAGCGATGATCCTTGCTGAGCCGAGTCCTGGAGCGAGCAAAAAGCCAGCTGGTAATATGGAATAATTATCGTTTAGCAACTGAAATGGTGCAAGCTGGAATCCTGCCTTCAACGAATGAAGTCTGAAGACCGGATCCTTGCACACGCTGTCCTGCAGGAGGAGGATGAGGGGAGGAAGGTGGCGGGGCAGCAGCTGGACCTACACCAGGGTTTTCTATGAGGACAGCGGGTGTCCGAGCTCCAGCTTGGTTTCAAGCTGACAACAGCGAGCATTTCTACAGCGCCCTTTAGGAAGGGAGTTTGGGATGGGGACATCAATCTCCTTGCAGAGCAGCAGCTCGGTTTGTTCCAGCAGAGGTTTGCGGCATCTCCTCGGTGTTAGCAGCACACGACAACCGCTAACCCCGCTGGGGTGGTGGGGAGCAGGAAACTTGAGTAGCTGTTCTACTGATTACATGCATTAATTCGCAAATAAAGCGAACGGAGAACCCCCAAACTACCACACCAAGTACAGCTCCATGGCGAGGCATCCTCAGAAAGGAAAGCGAGAAACTAAAAGCTGGCTCACACCTTGTGATCCAGAAAATCCTGTGCGGTGTCCAAGTATCACCCTACATCTAATCCCAGGATCTCTTAAAGGGTAAGGGGACACCTCTGACAGTTACATGGCCCTGGAAATTATTTCCAAAGCTTTACAGCCTATTGTCGTGTTAATCAATCTGCTTCTATCATGTTTTAAGATTTGTTCGGGGTGAGCAGAAAGTTTTCAGAGACACTTTGCTACTTTTACTAGTGACAAAAGCTTTCTCCATCAACTCAGACGCTTCTTGGTACTGCATGCTTTCAGCCGTGACAGCAACCTTGGAGTTGAAGCAGCATTCGAGTGGGCCACAGCAGATGATCACCTTGAAAAGCCAAGTTCCAAGGAAAGCGTTCGTTCCGTTTCCAAGATGTTTTTCTGAAATATTTGGAAGGCATCCAAACGCGCACGGGATACAGGGCTTCATGTCTCAGCTGAAGAGTTTTAAGTTGGCCACGTCAGGAAGTACAATAACGGCCTGTTGTCTACGTAAAATGAGGAAAAGTACCAGAGTTTGAGGAATTAAAAGAAAACCTAACCAAGGAACTGGATGCCTTTAGCGACACTAATTTTTATATAATTAAGGTGTTACCGGACAATATACACAATATCTGTCATACTTTGTATATCACGACCATAAAGATGACAGTTTTTCCCCTAGAATACCAAGCCCTGCAAACATCTGAAGGGAGAAAACAGACAAACAGAAGAAATTTCTGCAATGACAAAAATAAAATGAGAAGCAGCGTCAACTTTTTCAGACATACTACCAATAAATAAATAAAGAGGAAGCCAGAGACAAGTACACGGACTCCAGCTAACGTCAACTTCATCCGAACGTGTGCTGCAAGATGGAGACTGATTGTTGGACACGACACCAGCGAGAAAACAAGCGTGAGCTGGTTTGGAAAGCCTCTGCAGTACAGATCCAAGCCCTACATCACTACTCACAGCCACGGCACAAGGAGGACTCCAGCTTGCAACAACAGATCCAGGCAGAACTCAAATGTCAGCCTCGTTTTGGATGGTGCACTGGCAACTTTTTTTTTGTCTTTAAAATCAATGGTATGACCAAGACTTCAGCAAGTAACAAATCCTAAACTTCCCAGTGTTGCTGTCAGCAAGGAACAGCAGCGAACAGCAGTCGAATCACCGACTAAGAGGGATTTGGCATTCAAAGCAGGCAGAATCTAAATGGATACACTCAACGTAGCGAAGCCCCATCTAAACTTCCAAGCTGATAAGAGCTTGAGAATTGCACTAGATAGGTCATTATCTCTCTGACAAATTAAAATAAGCCTGCACATTTCTTTTGGGGAACTCTCAGAATAGCAAATATTTTCCACTCGGTTAATCTAATTAGCGCAGCACTGGAAACATTAAATATTGTTTCCTGTCATTCACTCTGAAATGCGTTCTTGCTTCCTTTTCGACTGTAACCCCATGTTTTCCTAGAACACCCAAGCGCTGCAAACATCAGCGCAAGGGTAACGACAACGGCATCAGTACGGCCATGCAGAAGATGGAAGCCAGAAGCATTTTCAGGAGCACATTGATTGACCCTTGCTCTCCAAGTGGAGCAGCAGAACAGTGGCACCGAGAATGCAAACCCTGAGTTTATGTGAATGTCATCGCTGCCACCATCTTGCCCGGGCAGGGTCAGTCAGCTGGGTGGCTTTCCAGGCATGAAGTCCTCCTTTTCCTCTCCCCATCCTCTTTTCCTTAAAATGAGAGCTGAGAGCCAAACACCAGGATTTTCACAGGGCTCATTACAGAGCACAACTCCTGCACGACCAAGACACGTTTAGTAAGACGTTCCCGACATAACCAGAAAAAAAAATCTGTTCAGATGTAAAAATAATAATAAAAAATGGGAATGTGAATGAGATCATGGTATCGTTAAAGAAAATTACAGAATAGTTAGAGCAATGTGCACGGAGGTGGAAAGAAAGAGCCAACTTATCCCGGGAATCACACCTTTTGGATAGGAAGACCGAGAAAAAGAGCAGGAAGCCCATCAGGGCAACTGCAGCAAGACTGAAATCCGGCAGAACCCCAGGATTTATGTTATTTTCTCCCCTGGGTCTCCTCTGGCTGTGAAAACACGAACTCCCCCGGAACACGGCACGTCCTCCGCCTGCACCGCGAGCTTCCCAAAGGCAGGAAGGTGAGCACGGGGAGGCATCAACAGGTCTCCCGAGGGGCAGCACAAGCGGCCTGCTGTGCAGGCAGCCCGCCACCTACGAGGGGAGGCCGGCTGCCCGGGGAAGCCAAAAAAAAATGAAGCAGAGAGGCCGGAGGAAGCTCGTCCCGGCCGCTCGGGGGACGGCGAGGGGACACCCGGAGGCCAGCCGCAGCCCGGCAGTCCCCCGGGACGGCCGGGGGAACCGGCGAGGAGCTGCCGGAGAGCCCCGAGGCCCGGCCGAGGCAGGGCAGCGCCGCGGGCCCCAGGCCTCAGCGGCTCCCCCCGGCCCTCGGGCCAGGCCCCGGCTCCCCCCCCGCTAGGCCCGGCCGGGCCTCGGGGCCTGGAGCGCGGCGGTGAAGCCCGAGCCGGAGCTCGGCCCGCAGGGGGTCGGTACCTGGACGGGTTCCTGCAGCACCGTCATCCTGCTCCTCCGGTCTTCTCCTCCTCCTTCTCCGCCGCCTCGGCCTCCTCGTCGCCGCCGAGCCCGGAGCGGGGCGGCCCCGGCCCCGCCTCAGTGCTCGGCCCGGCGCGGCGCGGCCCGGCCCCTGCTCATTTAAACTCCCAGCGACCGTTACCGGGAACGAGGTGGGCCGAGGCCGCCCGAAGCTGGGGGCGGAAACAGCCGAAGCCGCTGACGGAAACAGCCGAAGCTGTTGGCGGAAATAGCCGAAGCTGCAGGCGGAACACACGAAGGGCCCCTCGGAAAGAGCCGAAGCGCCTCGGCGGAAACACCCGAAGCGCTCCGCGAAAAGAGCCGAGCGCTGACGGAAAATAAAAAACGGCTGGGAACGCCACTCTCTGCAGCCGCCCGAGTGGTTCCGGAGATTGCCGAACGCTGTGGGGGGCGCTGAGGGCGCTGAGCTCGTCAGAGCCGGGCGGTTTTTGCCCCTCACAGCCGCCAGGGAGTCGGATGCCTGAGGCCCTCGTCCCTCGAAACGGCCCCACAGGAGATTAAATCTTGAGTTTTGTACCAAAATATGGGGTTCTTGGGGTGTCTTGTGTGTCAGGAAGCCTCAGCAGCCCTCACCAGGGGCTTGAGGTCTCCCTCCCACCATGTCCAAGGTGGGTAATTCGACAATTGCAATTTGAATCTATGTGAAGGTACCAGTTTGCCTCCCATCTCCAGGTACAGAGAGGGCTCTCTTCCTTTCCCAAAATAACAGAATGAAAATGCACAACGACACTTCACTTTATTAAAAATATTCACCTATCTGCAGCCACCTGCAGCTCACAGAAACCGTCCTCCAACCCCCCTCACGGGCTTCCTGTAATAAAACAGCCACACTCCACCAACGTGCACACACCCCACTGTTCACAAGCTCTCTGCTCCTTCCTTTTCCACTCACGCTCAACTCCTTGAAGGACGGATCCTGGCACTCACCGATGTGCTGCCGAGCACGGCAGAGCAGCTGTGGGAGCAGGAGGTTGCACCTTGACATGAGAATAAAGCTCTGTGCACGTCGCTTATGTTGAAAAGTTGTGTGGAGAGCAGGAAGGCTTGGCCTGCTTGCTTCCCCAGTCCCTTTGCAGGTCTCTGCATTTCTGAAAAGCGTATTTACAAGTTTGCTATTGCTCCAGCAAATCTACAGGTGTTTGCTTTCAGGGTGTGGGCAGGCTGGCACGGAAAGGCAAAGCTTGCTTCAGTCCCCGACTTGGGACAAATAAAATGAAGCAGTGTTCTCCCCAAGGACAGATACCTGGCTTCCCACCAGGTTGATTCAAGCCATTTTTCCCCAAACACAGTGAGGTTTTTGCCTCGCCCTTGGCTTCACCCACTGTGATGATGGTGATGGGGATGTGTGCGTACGTGGGTGTGCGTGCGCGAGGCTGCATTTTGAGGCACGCAGTCCATCCTCATCACCGTTATCGCAATCTCTGCCCTGCCATGTGCAGCTGATAACTCCTCGGGATGAAAGCTGGCTCCATCTGTCTCTCCCATTTCATGGAGGCAGCGCTGACTTTCCTGACGCCCAGACCATCTTTGGTATGAGTCTGCCTTATCACAGGCTGAGGAGATAGAGCCACAGCCTCTCCTTTGAGTGGGGGAGTATTTTTACTTCTTGGAGTCTCCTGGACTCCAAGTAAAGCATCTGAAATATGAAAGAGCACAGCACGTGACCATTGTCTTGGGACATCTCAATTTATAGGGATGCCTCTAGCCCTGAAGTGTAGTTCTGCATAGGGGGTCACTCGCTGGTGTCAACAGATGCTTTGCATAATATGCATGGGACTAAAACCTCCCGTTCCTCAACATCCTCTGCTTTTCCAAAGGAGGCAGGGCACAAAGGCACATGTAGAGGTATACAGCCGTACAGATACTATATGCTGCGCCTGTTCAAGTGCATGGTTCCAACCTGCTTCAATACAAATCAGCTTTGTTTTACCCTAGAGAGACAGAACAGGTCCCCAGAGGGAATGGGGTTGACTTTCCCTGGGAATGCTTCAAAGGCTGGATTTCACAGCCCTTGCATTTTTATCTAGTTCTCCCCGTCATTTTCCACTGCTCTCTTTCTGCCTGTCTGTCTGCAGGAGTCTCTGCTTTTCATTTTCAGCATCATCCCTATCTGCACAGAAGCTGGGGGCTCGAATGCAAGGCGTGCACTCCGCATACGGGAACAAGAGCACGGCCTCCTGACTTGCCAGGGCAGGCACATCACAGCTAGCGGGGCCACCGGCCTCTGTTGTGCATTTCCCCTGCAGGTTGGGGCAGGTCCCTCGCCTCTGCCCCGTTCCCGTCTCTAACAGCACGTTCCTCTGCAGGATCCAGCACCACGGTGGTGGCAAGGGCCAACGTGACCCCGGAGTAAGGGCAGCAAGCAGTGTCCCTTCTCGCTCTGTCATCGTGGTCCTTTACCAGGTTAGAACACAGGCAGTACGCTAAAGGCATGAAATGCCCCGATTCTCCCTAGTGGGAGCTGTAGAAATACCACAGGCAGAAGCTAAAAATCGAATCTCACATCTATAAACAGCTTATGTTGCATTTTACGAGCATTTGTATCAAGCAGTGGGAATTGAAAGCAGCTGTTACTCAGTCACTGTACAGAAATGAGCGAGTGGCAGCTGAAGGCAGCCACAGCGAAGCAAAACGCCTCCAATTTCTAGTCCAAGCCATGGCGTGAGGACAGGGGAATATGGAGCAAATCAAAGGAAAGCATTATCTACTCCCAGGTGCTCTGCTGATGGGGGGCTGAGTTATCTGTCATGAATTATTCACCACTTCTGAGGATGCTAGGATGATTTTCTGCAGGTAGGAAAAGAGCTGGCAGCTCACGTCACACAGCCCCCAGGGAGCTTCTGGCTGTGGACATGCAGTCTGCCTGTACAGGACCATACAGAAAATAAATAATGTTGTTAATCCTTTCTCTGTTTAAAAAAAAAATAATAAACAAATAAATAAAAAAGAGTCTCTGGGCTCCTCTGTCCCTTTTCTGGCTTGGACAGGCGGATCAAAGAGAAGGTGCCTGCTGCTCTCTCCTGTGATGGGGACAGCAGCAGGGCCAAGCATGGTTTGGTTCAGCCTGGACCTGGACAGAGTGCTCATGGAGCACCGTGTTGTAGGGTGGATGGGCTACAGGTCCAAAAAAAGGCCTGGTTTTAACACAGAGAGATGTGTCCTAAGAACAGGGGGTCATTGCAAGCAACCTATCCCTTACTCTCACTTTGCTCCGAGCCTTTAAACCCCTAGTAGCAAGACATGGTCAGCTCCTGGCCCCATGTTGAGGGTGGGTGATGAGCAAAGTCCCTCACACCCGGTTTGAATTCCTCCCTCACATCTAGAGGTCACGAAGCCTTCCCTTGCCGCAAGAACACCCCACCAGCTCCGATCACGGGTAGCCCCAGTCTCCCCATCCACCGCTCCACTGACCACACCAAAGCCACAGGTAAGGAAGGATGGAATGAGATTTAATGAGATAAATGTCACAGGAAAAAAAAACTGAAAAGAATAATTTAGAGTTTAAAACCAAGTCGTGGACTTATCCCATTGTATACTGAGGCTTGGGCAGATGCACGGAGGTTAAATCTGCTCTGGGGCTCGTGTGGAATGTTCTGCTGACTGGGGACATCTGGGGAAGAGGGGACACGGACGCAGGAATCTCACAGTTTGTGGTGCTCAGGTGGGTTCCAGCATTTCCGAGAACCTGGGAGACAACCATGAGAGGGCTTAACGCAACGAATCCATGCAATGAGAGCGCCGCTTCTCAGATAAACCCCAAATGTCAATAACCGTAATTCCGTGCCATTAAAAAAAGTGTTTCATGCAAATAGTTTTGGGTAGAATTGCATCTCCCTGGCAGCACTTGCCACCCAAGCACCCGTATGAACAGGATGCCGGAGAGAAAAGGATTGAAAACAAGATAAAGTGGGCACCCAACATTCAAAGTTCAGACTTCTGTCTGCCTCGGCTTTGACCTTCCGATGCTTAAAGAGATTAGCAAAGGGAAGAAATAAAATAGATCTTTAAATGTTTAATTTGTGTATTTAGCAGTATCGGAAGGTCTTTTCTTTCTTTCTTTCTTTCTTTCTTTCTTTCTTTCTTTCTTTCTTT
>CM021791.1:2732006-2765921 GCA_011076525.1 Nettapus auritus | reverse complement strand
TTTCTTTCTTTCTTTCTTTCTTTCTTTCTTTCTTTCTTTCTTTCTTTCTTTCTTTCTTTCTTTCTTTCTTTCTTTCTTTTCCCTGCTGCTCTCTGCACAGCTGAGGAGAGGAAAAATGCTTAAGAAGAAAAAAAGCGAGATAACAAAAGCGTAAGAAACTGGCAGGGGTGAGTGGGGCCAGCTCTCAGTAATTTGGATTTTCTTTTAAACTGAATACATTTCAGAGGAAAAGTTCATCCTAAAAGACACTTGTTTATCTGTTTCCCTTTTCAGGCAGGCTTAGAGGAATGCAAAAAGCTTAACAAGCAGCACGGGTACGTTTCCCATATTCTTTCTAACGTTAATGGGAATGTTGGTATTTTTTTAAGGCATTAACAAGGACACTTCTGAACTACTTTGCTAATATTTTAGTATTTTCTTGTTAATATTTTAATATTTTCTTGGCATCTAGTCAGTTACGGTTTTTAAAATATTTATATATTTTAAAATATTTATGTCCACCTGCATATTTATGCAGGATTTTTAGGCAGGGCTTCCAATCTCAGAGCAAAGAGCAAAGACCCTGATGGACTCACCAGACACGATGTGCTTGGACTCAGCCAGACATGATGTGCTTGACAAAAGCTGAGGAGGAAAGGAGAAGTGAGAGCACAACCATGCTGGGACATGGGGCCAAAGGTCCCCAGGGCACCCAGGGACAAAGGGGACTTGCCTTGGCAGAGATGCTCTGCCAAGACCACGGTAACTCCTTCTATTCCCACTTCCCACCCCAAACCCATTGGGAGAGATACCAAAACCCTCTTGGAGACCTCCAGTCCCACTATTCCCAGTTTTCTGAGGCTGTGGGGAATGGATACCCTCTTTTCCTCAATGTTCTCCAATTTTAGGGGTTCCCAGACTTCATGCCAGATTTTCACCCTCTTGGAGCCACGAGCAACCTGCGTCTCCAAATGTTCCCAATTAGCTTCTGCTGAGAAAGATGCTGGCTTTGTTTATTTTTGATGGCTTGCAGCAAAACAGTGCCAGCACTGGGGATAAATCTGTCCTGAAATCATTGGAAACATGCTGTCTTCAGCAGCCTTTCCCACTCCAGCTGACACATCTCTCATCTCTCCCCTGAGAGGCTTTTGAGGATGGTCCACACCTTCCTCTCAGTGGTCCCCGATGTCCTCACACATTTTGTACCCTAGGACAAGACCGCTGTGTCTGGGACAACCCCAGCAAGAACCTCTTGCTCCTACCTTCGTAGTTGATACAGCCATTGGCATCTTCTTGCCCTGCCATGAGCTGCTCCACCTCGCTTTCTGTCATCTTCTCGCCTGGAGGAGGAAGATGGAGAGGTGAGGGGACAGCTGTGGCCCTGCTGTGACCCTCCTGTCCTTCTTCCAGAGAGCCAAAACCACCAGTAAAGGAAAAGAGAGTTAAATAGGTGGGAGATTATGCAGAGAAGACCAAGGTGTGGCCATTGTCTGACAGTTGAAGATGTTGTGGACTCTCCAGCTCACTTGGGTCATGCATGAAGCTACAGCTTCAGATGGAAAAGCCACAATTTTGGGAGCCATCAACTACAGAAGCCTACAAGCAGCAGGGTCTCTCCAGCCAACAAACCCAAGCTATTTGCCCCCCAAAAAGCTCCCGGGTGACCCGTGGCCTGCTCCCCTCCCTGGGCAGCCCGTACCCAGCGTGACCAGCACGTGGCGCAGCTCTGCCCCCATCACCATCCCGTTGCCCTCCTTGTCGAAGACGCGCAGCCCTTCCACAAAGTCCTCGAAGGTGCCCTGCTCCCTGTTGCGGGTGAAGTGCTGCAGGATGGGGAGGAAGGTCTCGAAGTCCAGCACCTTTGTGTTCATTTCTGAAATGGGAGGAGGAGGAGAAGGGGTCAGAGATGAACCCTAGTAGGCTGAACTCACCCTCTGAGGACCTCCTGCTTAACCTTTCTGGGTCTCATTTCCATCTGAGAAGACCCATGAGGTGATGGGACTGTAAGGACATTATACTCAAGACGGGAAGATCCATACAAGGATTAATTATCAGCTGGGGACTGCTCACAGGTTGCCAGTATTAGCCCCAAATTCAAACCGGTGGCTAGGTCCTCAGCCACCAAAGCAGCGTGGCTGCAGTGGGGCTGGCTGGGTTGCACTGCTTTGCAGTTTTCCAGCTCAGGATCCGGTCTGCTACCATCAGCTGCCACTGTCCCCACTGGGGACAGCCTGTCCCTTAGGTCAGTCGTGTTACGGGGCTGGGTGTGAAGGAATTACACAGGAATGACACAAAATTACGCTCTCTGCGTCATTTTCTTTCTAATTTCTTCATCTTGCAGGGCTCCAGGGGCTATGTCCTTCCACTGCCTATCTGGGTTTGCATGTCCCACCCTGTCCCACGGCCCCGGTGTGCTGTTACCTTCTGGTTTGGGCTTGCCCAGCACCTTCAGCACCTCCGCGTTGGTGGGGTTGTGACCGAGCGCCCGCAGGACGTCGCCGCACTGCGCGTAGCTGATCTGCATGGCTCCCGTGGGCGTGCGGTCGAACAGGCTGAAGGCTTCCTTGAACTCTGCGGGGAGGAAGAGCTCGGCTGCCCTCTGCCTTTTCTGGCCCCGTTTCCCACCCCACCAGGAGCAGGGTGGCCAGGAGCTGGTGGGACACGTGGGAGTCCCCATACGGAGCTGGATGGATGAATCCTGCTGGGGCTCCTGCACCACCTTGTGCTGGCAGCACCAGCTGCTGGCTGCTGTCCTCGCTGCAGATCATCCCCTTTGCTCTTCCCCTTCTCCACTCAGGCCTCCTGGGGACCCCACAACCCTCCCTCCGCACCCCCACCATGCCCGCAGTGCCCCATCTGCTCCAGACCCAGCCAGGCGGGCACTGCTCATGTTCAGGTAGGGTCACCACATCCACCCAGCCTTGCAGATCACACCTTACACCAGCCCTGCTTGGGAAGACACAGGATATCTATTTCCAAGCTCAAATCATCACCCCTTTGAGTGTCACCTTTTACCTGAAGGAAGGAAGCCTAAATTAGGAAGGATTAGGGTCTCTCTCCTTTACACAATGCTTTTTAGCTTCCTAACCTACTTCTGGCTTCTCTCTTTGGTCCCCATGTTGCCTACATGGCCACCAGATGCTGATTGCATGGCCAGCCACGCTCCTCTGCTGCTCAGAGCCTCATCGCTGCCTCCCCCAGAAGGCTTCTCCCCTCCAGCAGTCTCCTTGCTTGAGGTGCAAAACGTGGAGAGCCCAGTTCTCCAGGAACCCCCCGGCTCCTTACCCTCCTGGGGCAAGCCAAAGGTCCCGAGCCTGGCAGCTGGTTCCTGCCCCTCCATCTGCCCCTCATGGGCAGTGAGATGCTGGTTTTCCTGCACCAGATGCTCCACCAGCTCCTGGCTTTCATCCTGCTGCCTCCAGACCCGTGAGTCCCCCTGAGCAGCTGACTCGCCCAAGTGGGCAATCAGCCTTTCCATCTGGTCTACGTGAATGCTCAGAGCTGTGAGTTTAAAGTCCATGGCTCTAACGAGCTCCAGATTCTGGTCCATCTTCTTCATGATGCCCAGCACCAGCTTGCTGGAAGCCGAGCAGCCGCTCCTCCCGCCGATGTGCGGGATGAGACGGTTGTAGTCTCCATGTGGGATTGGAGATGCAACGGTCTGGGAGATATTGCTTTGGCTTTGGTGGTTATCCTTGCCTGAGGCTTTGAGTTTGCTACTTGGCATTTTTATATCTTCTGCTGAACTTCACCATCCCCTGGTGGTGTCCATGGCACGGATCTGCATCCCTGTGGGGCTGCCCCGCACCTCGGGGTGCTGGTGTTTGCCCATTTGACCTCACAATGGCTCTGCCTCTGCAGGTGGCATCTGGGGGGACCCAGGAAGGGCCAACACCACCTGCAAGCCCCTGGGCCGAGAGGACGCTCGGTGATGTCCCCTCTTGCCCCAGCACCCAGATAACCTGGAGGACATCACAAACTTGGGGACATGGCTGCAGCTTAAATCCAAATGTCTTCCAAATCTCTCTATTTTCTCGTTTCAAAACCTGGCCTGGGGGCTGATCCTGCACAGCACTCATCTGCTCCTCCCGGTGATCCCAGCAGGACATGCCCTCAGATCTCGTCCCTCCCCTGGTCTGCACTGAGGCACTGGAACTGCCCACGAGAGATGAGAAAGCCCAAACCCTGTGCAGATTGGGCACGGGGCTGACTCTGCGTCCCAAAGGCTGCTCCTCCAGTACAAACCCCAGACTTTGCACTGGGCTGCATCTCTCCCCATGAACAGAAAACACCTTTTTCCTTGCCGGGCTGTGAAGCTGGGGTTATCCCGTTCATCTGGAGCACCCTCAGTGCTCAGCAAGGAGCCAGGGGCTGCTCACTGCTCCCTGGTGTCTCAGTCCCAGCCACATCCCTGTGTCAGCTCTTGGTCACCTCCTCTCCTGCCTCTTTTCCCGTCTCCTGCCACAGAAAAACCTGGAGGAGGGGTTCCCCGTGTCTAACGCCATCTGAGGGGAAGGTGGTGCCCGCACTTACCTTCAATCTGCTCCGCCGTGAATTCGATCTGTCGGGAGAAGAGAACAAGCAGGGCATGAGGATGGTGCTGGGGGCAGTGAAGGGGCTCAGCCCTGCCTTTGAGCATCTCCCCGGGCTCTCAGGGCAGTGGCCATGCCCGTGCTATGCCCAGGAACGTTCCCACCCTCATCACAGAACCAAAATCCCCATGGAAAGCACAGCCTGCAGCAGTGCAGAGGGTACAGGGAGGCTGCTCAGACCATGGTAGGGTAGGACGGATGTCATTTCGAGGCTCGACCCCGAGTTCAAGTGATTAAGCAGCCTCTGTGCTGAGCCTGCTCTTAACAACCCCCCTGCCGCAGCTCGGGCTTAAAAATGTAACCGTAACCTGGGGAATCGCGGCAAAAATGAGCTCCCGTTGCGGGGACTTGGATAAAAGGTGCCATCCCACGGAGGAGGCGATGAGGGGGCAAAGTACTTTAGGATGCAGGCAGCGGGTGGCTGAAATGCTTTTAGAGCTGCGGGGGCCCCAGAGCTGCTGTGGGGCGTTTGGCTCTGCAGCCCGAGCCAGCGCGATTTCCTCGGCTCCGCGGCACACGGGGCTGGATGGGGGAGGATGAAACCCCCCCGGTGAGGAGAGCATCGCTGCCAGCTCGCTGCATCAACGCAGCGGGATCGTTTTCCCCTCCCAACCCCAGCTCCTAGATGGAAATGCTGACGCCAACTCGCGTGGCGCCTCGCATCGCCCGCGCCTGGCGGGTGACGGCACGATGGAGGCACGCGATGCCTTCATCCCTCGCTCACCTTCACGCTCCTGGGATCGAAGGCGAGCTCCCTGGGCACCTCCGGGGCTGCAGCCGCTTTGGCTGCATCCTTCTTGGGCTCGGGTTTTTTGAGCGGCATCTCGCTGGGAGCTTTGCAGAGGTTCAAGGCTGAGTCCTCCGGGCCGGCGAAGCAACGGAGCGGAGGGCTGAGAGGCAGGGGCTGCTCCTTCCCTTATAAACCCAGCCCTGTCCTCACCCCGCAGGGGCAGGCCAGCTGCTGGAGCAACTGCTACTTACTATAAAAGGAAGAAAACTCAAACGAGAGGGGCCCCAACTCGACAATTGCCCATTGTCATCGGCTCCCGCGCGGCGAAGCCACCAGCCGCGAGAGGGGGGATGTCCCCCCCAGCACCTGCGCCGGGTGGGCTGCACGGGGCCGCTCGCTAAAACAGCTCTGGAAACCTAAATGCTGACGGCCCTGGGTGCCTGGCAAGGAAAAAAGCGATGTGGAGAAGGTGCTGGAGGGGCTGCATGGCCATGCTGCGGGTAGAGGACATGCTCGCCTGCACCAGGGTGGCTAACGAGGGCGATGCAAACGGTGTGACCCTTAATTCATCAGCTCAGGATCTTTCCCCCTGCACTCCTCCTGCACATCCCCATCGCAGCCCGCGGTGCTGGATGCGCTGCCTTGGGTGCTACCTGGACAGGGGAGGTTTCCAAAAGTAGCCTTGCTTTTTTTTTTGGAAAAGGAATAAAAATAAAAACTTTGGGGGGGGGCCGCCCCCCCCCTACAGTGAGGGATAATGCTGGCAGCTGGGAAATTCCTGAAAAAAAAAAAAAAAAAAGCCAGAAGAAACCATCGAGGTTCAGCATCCTGGAAAACGGTGCTGGAGGGGCAAAACAAGAGATCCTAAACCATCACCATAAATACAGCCAGGCTGCAGCGGAGAGTGGGGTTGCGCCGAGAGCAAACCGAGACCCGGAGTTTTGGTAACGGAAATGGGGAGAAGCCATTTACAAGAGATGGGAGCAGCAACCCTGCTCGGGAGATGCGTGGCCTCGTTGCTCCCACGCCTGCCTGGGCTGCAGGGCCGGCTGCGAGCCGCTGGGTGGAACAGGATCCTGCGGGATGGATCCTGTGGGACGCACGCAGGGTGCGAGCCATCGCACTGACACACATACCCCCGAGTTGTGCTTGTACCTGGGTATACAGAATGCAGAAACGTGCGTGCTCTTGGGTGGTATTTTCCGGGATCGAGGATCTGTCTCACTCTCAGGCTGTGCAGAAGCCGGCAGCTCCTCCGCTTTGTGCCATCCCTCTGATCCCTGGGGAAAATGAAGGGCTCAGGGAAGATGCACACATGAGCAGGGAAGTCTCCGGCTGTAAATACCGAATCCCCTTCTTCCCGTAAGGCAGAAAATTACCCTAAAATTAAATTCTGAGCATGGCGACTTTCCTATCTGTTTTAATTCCTAGGGTGATTTTCCATCTTCTGGAAAGATGGGGGGGTCCTCACCCTGCACCCAGAGCCCCCACTTTGGCCTCTTTTTTTACCAAAACACTGCTCAGTGCTGAGCTGCCGGGTCATGAAGGTCTTTAGGCAGGAGGGAGAAGGTGAAAACTGCTGGGAAATTTGCTGTCTGCCCTCGTCTCACGACTGCCGGAACAGATCCGGAGTCTGACAGAACTGTGTGATGGGGTTGGGTGGGTGTCATTTGCGATGATTGCTTTCCCGATCTCTGCATAATAGAGCAAGCAATTTAACAGAAAACAACATGTTTTGCTCGCTGCAAACTCTGAGTCTGGGTCAGGTTTCTCCTGGGGTGGGAATCAAATTGCCCCAGAGCTATGCTGCCTCCCCCTCAGGCAGCATCGATCTGTACGTGCCACGAAACGCAGAGTGGCCATTCCAAAATAACCTCACCTGAACCCCAGCCGCACTCCGCGGGAGCTTCTTGGCCAGAAACCGGCACCCAGAAGAGCCTCCAGAAAATATTGATCCTGCAATTTAACTACTTAGCTCTTTTCTTGCCCTAAAAGTCCAGGCAACATTTTGATTGAGCCAGGGCTGGGGTCAGCACCCACGCAGAGCTCGGGCTGGGGGCTAAATAGGGCCGGGGTGATGGGCAGCTGCCAAACCTGCCCCGATCCCTCCTTTACAGCTGCTCACCAAGGCAGGGGAAGCATCCCAGAGGCTCGCTTTCCTCTCTGATTTAATCCGAGCCATCAGCAGCACCTCCCGAGCACTGTCACCAGGATTTGCTTTGCTCTCACAGCCTTCTGCTCTGGTTTTGCTTGCTGCAGGAGCCAGGCGAAGCCTGATGTCCTCCAAGCAGCGGGGAGGCTCCCGGTTAGGACCAGAGCGAGCCCCCCTGCCTGGAAGACCCAGAGGGAGGCCCCAGGGGGGCTCTGCCCCATGCAGGATTTTCCCATTTACGGAGGCAGCGATAGCGGCACCCAGCCACGGATTGCATGGGTGAAGCACCGGGCTGGGATCTTGAAATTCCCAGGATTTTGCACCAGGGTTTTGAATTTCAGCCTCATCCTGCTGAGGACAACCTGCTCAGGGAAGGAGGACTCCCCAGTTTGTGCCCCCATTTCCCCAGGGGGATGCTCAGGATGCTGGGGGGACGTGAGGTGTCCAAACCAGCGGGGTGGTGGGAACAAGCTGGGTGTAGGCACGATCCCAAAACGCAGGGGACAGCCCCAGGGGCTCCCCACGGGGATGCAGGTGACGAGGGAGCTGCAGCTCCTCCACCCACAGCCCCTCTGGGCACGGCCCCGCAGCGAGGTCCCGCGGGTGTGTGTCCTGTGGGGCGCGGGCACGACCCCGCTGCACCTCCCCAGCGCACGCCCCAACACCAGGAGAAGGAAAAGGGTTAAACTGGAGTCTGCCTCAGAGACATCCCAGCTCCAGCACCAGCAGCGAAGCAGTGAGGATGATGCTCACGGGTGGCACCCACCTCCAGGCACACTCACTGGGATTTTCCCAGTCTGTCGGCTCCTCGGGACCAGTCTGCTGCTGGGGGCGGCAGGGGGATGCCGTGACAGCTGAAAAATGAGCCGCCGGGCAGCGAGAGGAGTTCTGAAAGGAGGAATCTGCCTTGACTGAGGAGGATTTTAGCACCTAGGGCTAAGCCAATAAAGCTCTGCCGTCCCCATCCCGACAGGAATTGTTTGCTCACGCTCCGGGAGCTGCTTAAAGCAGGCGAGACGCGGCGAGCGGACAGGAGCACGCGAGGTGGGGGGAGACCCCCCACGCGTGGCAAGCCTGTGAGCATCCCATAGCGCTTCCAGGACGGGGGCTCGCCCCAAGCCCCCGGGGACACGCTGTGCCCCTGCTGCCACCTCGCCTCAATGGGGACCGCGGCCGGGAAGGCGCTCGCAGGAGATGCTCTGCCTCGCCGAATGCGCCAGCTCTCTTCATAGCCTGTGGGCCGGCGGAGATTGGTGGTGCCCGGACGGCTGCACCCAGGCGAAGGCTTTGCTCTCTCCATCCCTCCATCCCTGAGGATCCCGGTGGGACCATGGCGGCATTGGGCTCCCAGGGAGGTGTTGGGGTGGCCCTGCTCTGCTGCTGCCTCCTGAGCTCTGCCTGGGCTCTGGTAAGTCCACGCGGCTCCGGGCTCCTCCGGGCCCTCTGCTCTGCTGCCTTCAGGTATCGCTGACTGCCCCTGGGCAGCCCGCACCTCCTGCATCTGCACTCCCCCTAAAAGCTTTTCAGCAGCCATGGGGACACTGTAATGGGATTTATTTATTTATTTATTCATTTTCAATTTCTTGCACGTGCCCAGGGCAGGGCTCGCAAGGGACCAGAGGGACCCAGATGAGTTCCTGTTAGCACCGGGGAAGCTGTAGGGCTGGCAGCGAGGGCAGAACTGGGGGCACCCACGTCAGCGCCTCTCCCAAACCACCCCCCTTGCTGATGCACCCTCTCCGTGCCTCCCCAGCCCCACTCTGCCAGTGTCCAGCATCCTGGCTCCTTTTCCTTTCCAAAGCTGCTGGTTTGCCTATCCCTTCTCCAAATCAATTCCCTTATCTCTCTGCTCTTCCCACATCACTTAACTCTGCCCCAAGCCACCCACACCCGGGGACAGCACGGTGCTGTGATGCTGCAGAGGCTCCGTTTCCAGCCTGGCTGCCCCGATGGCTCTGCCCACCCCCTCCAGACACACTCCGGGCCTCCCTGCTTGTCTCTTGCTCCAGCTTTGGCTCATTTCCCACCCAAGGATGCTCCTGCTTCATGCAGGAGGGTCCAAAGAGCGCTCAGAACAGAACTGAGCCAAGTTGCCATTAGGCAACACTGGCCAAAGCCCCCCTGTGATGGGGGGTCCTCACCTGCTTTTGTCTGGGCAGGTGGACCCCGACGACGTGCTCACGAAAGAAGAGCAGATTTACCTCCTGGTGGAAGCCAAGGAGAAATGTCAGAGAGACATAAAAGCCCAGCTGGAGAAGATCAGAGGTAGCAGCCTGACCCTGTACATCAGGGGGCAACCCCGGGTCTATGTCACGGAGAACGCTGTCCCCCCCGATGGCAGCAGGATGGGGCAAAGGGGACCCGCAGCTCCTGGGGACCACTGGGGCCCTAAAATGGATTTGTGCAGCTCCTGGGTGCAATTAGGGGCTAATCAGACCCTTGCACTGATGAGCCAGTGCTGGTTGCACTGAACCACCCCATGTACAGCACAAACAAGAGCTCTGGGATGGGGATGGGGATGGGATGGGGATGTGTCCCCCTGCTCTGCAGACAAGGGGTGATGGCATGGCAGTGCAATTCCTTACCTTGGTCTGGGGCCCATGAAGGCCAGAGGCAGGACGAGGCGCTGTTTGGACACGGGGTGCGATGTGCCTTTGCTCCCTGGCCAGAAACCAGCTGCCTTCCTGAGTGGGACGGGATTATCTGCTGGCCGGAGGGCTCCCCCAGCCAGGAGGTGGCCGTGCCCTGCCCCGACTACATCTATGACTTCAACCACAAAGGTGAGCGCTCACAACCGGACAGGGCAAGAGCTCACCTTGGGGAGCCGACTGCACCAAGCGGGCGTGCAGATGGGTTTCCTGTGGGTTCTGCTGCTGCCACAGCACCCGCCGCGTCCCCAGGTCATGCCTACAGGTACTGCAGCGCCTACGGGACATGGGAGATGGCTCTCAGCCTCAACAAGACCTGGGCCAATTATACCGAATGCGCTGTGCTCTTCTCCTCTGAGAGCCGGAGCCGCGAGAAGGTGACCTTGCTCGTCGGAGGCTCTGGGAAAGGGGCTGGGGGCCAGGGGAATGGCGGGGACTGGGGGCTCCCCAGAACAAGCTCTGCTCCTCCCGTGCTCTCAGCCTGGAGGCAGAAAGGGCCCTGGGCCGTGGAGGAGGCACGGAGCAGAGCCCTTCTCTTCCAGGAGGTGTTTGACCGCCTGCACCTGATGTACACCATCGGCTACTCCATCTCCCTGGCCTCCCTCATCGTGGCCGTCTGCATCCTGTCCTACTTCAAGTAAGGAGGAGCTGAACCCCATCCCCACGGGGGGGACAACCACATCCCCATCTCCATGCAGCACCTGGGGGGAGCAGCCCTGTGGGGCACAGGAACCACCCCAACCCCAACACAGACCTCAGAGCGTTTCCAGAGCCCCCAGACACGTACTGGTGACCAGTACAACCAGCTCCTTGCTCCTGAAGGGGGATGAAACCCCCCTCACCCCCAGAGCTGCCCTCTGTTCCCCCAGGGGGTTGGCACCTTGGGGCTCACCTTCTGCAGGTCCCCCCTTGCCTGGTAGCCCACACACGATGAGTTTGTTGGGCAGCCAGAGCCGGGCTTGTGTCGTCTCCTTCTCTGTAGGCGCCTGCACTGCACACGCAACTACATCCACGTCCACCTCTTCACCTCCTTCATCTGCCGGGCGGTGAGCATCTTCGTGAAGGACATGGTGCTCTACTCGGCCAGCGAGATGGAGAAGCTGCGGGAGGACGACTTCAAGGCAGAAATGGGCTCCTCGCCGGGCCAACGGAGCCACCTGGCAAGTGGTGCATGGAGACCGGAGGCAGGAAAGGGGGATTTAGGAGCCCTGGTGCAAGATGTAGGGCTGTGACACGCGGGGCAATGCCACCAGGGAAAAGGAGGGAAAAACCCTGAGGAGATGCAGGTCTGGTGGCCTGAAGATTTCAGGGGAAGGTCTGACATGGGCACCTCTCTGCCCGCAGGTCGGCTGCAAGGTGGTGGTGACACTCTTCCTCTATTTTCTGGCCACCAACCACTACTGGATCCTGGTGGAAGGTCTCTACCTGCACAGCTTGATTTTCATGGCCTTCCTCTCCAACAAGAGCTACCTGTGGGTCCTCATCATCATCGGCTGGGGTAAGCTTGGACCCCAACCCAACCCTGTGACGAGCTGGGGCGCTGAGCAACACCGATTGTCAAGATAAGGGCAACGGGACACAGAGCAGCTGCCAGGAACCAATTTAGGCCACAAACGTGGTGTCTCAGCTGTGTTCCTCACCCTGGTTCTGTCCCTCCAGGTCTCCCTGCTGTCTTTGTGTCTGTCTGGGCCAGCGTCAGGGCCTCCCTGGCGGATACGCAGTACGTAGCTCCTCCTTCACCAGCAGTCCTTTGGGGAGGGAAAGGTTGGTTGCAAAAGCTAGCAAGAAATGTGTGAGCACCAGAGCTTCTGGAAATGAAAAAAAATCCAGAAAGAACAAGAGGAGTCAACATGTATACAAGTCTTGTTCATAAAACTGTTGGTAATCTACACCAGTAATATCTTTGTTCTGTATGTGGAAGGAAGCTTTACATCATAAATTGATCGGTAAATGGTGCCAAGATGAACACTAAGGGTATGTTCTAAAGTTAAGCATTTTAAAATGAGAAAGACCGCAGGACTTAGAGCAGGAGGTTTGGACAAGGAGCTCTCAGAGGGGTGCAGGTTAATTTAAAAACTGATTTGCCACACCATGATGGTTGGGGGTGCTTGTAACAGGGCTGCTGCTGGGTCAGGATTTACCCAAACTCCAGATTTCTCCCAGCCAGGCTCACTCGGAGATGGCAAAGAGGTGAAGGGTGGCAGGACGGGAGATGGGGATGGTGGCTGGGGGGGACAGGGACCATCAGCCAGCAGTTCTCCTTGCCAGTGGCTGCAGGCATCTCCAAAGGTTCTTCACCGGTCTCTTCAGGTGCTGGGACCTCAGCGCGGGGAACATGAAATGGATTTATCAGGTCCCCATCTTGGCTGCCATTGTGGTAAGAACCCCACAGCTCCATTTCCCAACCCTTTTCATGGAAAGGGGACTGGGAGCCACCCAGGGCTGATTGCTGGTAGTTGCTGGGCAGGGTCACCGCAGGCAACAAACCCACGGTGGGTGTCTGTCGGCAGGTGAACTTCTTCCTCTTCCTCAACATCGTCCGGGTGCTGGCCTCCAAGCTCTGGGAGACGAAAACGGGGAAGCTGGACCCCCGGCAGCAGTACAGGCAAGTGCTGGCAGCAGCAAGACCATGCCCCAGCTGGGGCTGGCTCAGCTGGGGGGACGGTTCCCCAGAGGGCTGCGAATGACGAGCAGAGGTACAGGAGCAGCTGCAGGAGTGAGGGATGGTGGCAGCCAGCACTTTTGGCAGCTCGGTTTGCTTGAAACTGCAAGCTTGGGCTTCAAACCTTGCCTGGTCCCTTCCCTAAGCCGGGTGATGTGAAATAGCCTGCACGAACCACAGCAGCAGCAGAAGCTCCAGCACCTGCCCTTCGCTGGGATGCTCCCCAACACCAGCAGGTCCCAGCTCACCGCCCCGTGTTTCTCCTCTCAGGAAGCTGCTCAAGTCCACGCTGGTGCTGATGCCGCTTTTCGGAGTCCACTACGTGGTGTTCATGGCCATGCCCTACACCGAAGTCTCCGGGGTGCTGTGGCAGATCCAGATGCATTACGAGATGCTCTTTAACTCCTCTCAGGTACGTTGCCGTTGGGCTGCCCGCCCTGCTCCCAGCACCGAGCGATGTCCACCCGGGCATGCACGCGGCATCCCGGCTCAGGACTCAAACCCCACGTCCGTCTCTCTTGGCAGGGTTTCTTTGTGGCTTTCATCTACTGCTTTTGCAACGGGGAGGTGAGTGAGAAGCGCGAGCAGCTGGGCTCTGGGTCAAGCCCCTTTAGGGTCAGGGACTTTAACCCGCAGCCCCCAGCTTGGGATAAACGGAGGGAAAACTGATTCATCACTGCCCGTAGGCTTTGGAAGGGAAAAGCTCGAGGAGCGAAAACCTTGGGAAGGGAAAGGCTGCCTGTTTTGCTGGCTCTGAGCACCGTCTCTGATCCCTCCCTTAGGTGCAGGCAGAGATTAAGAAAGCCCATTTTCGGAGGAGCCTGGCACTGGACTTCAAGCAGAAGGCACGCGCCACCAGCGCGGTGGGGAGCTGCTACTACGGCGGGCTGACCTCCCACGCCACCACCAGCTTCAGCATGAGCCTCACGGGGCGAGCGGCTGGGAGCACGCAGCAGCGTGGGCTGCTGCTCCCTGCCCGTGCCAGCCTGCCTGGCTACATCCCCGGCTCCTTTGCCTCGGACTTTTTGCCCTGTCCGACCCAGGAGATGAGCCAGAAAGCCGGCGGGGAAACCACCGGGGACTTAGATGTGGATGGGAGTCACCCCAACCTGAACAAAGAGCTGGAGACGATGCTGTGAAGTTAACGGTGGACTAACAGCTGGACTGATCCTCGTGCTCTGGGCTCCTTTTGTGCTCGTGCGGGGAGCTGGGGCAGGGGTCAGCAGCTGAATCAACACAATTCCCTCTGCCTCGCACAAAGGGACCGCGTGCTCCTGTTCCTTCTTGTACCTACCCGGCCTAAAAATGAGCTGGTTCAAAACCTTTCCTTCCACGTGCAGATGAGCGGTGTAAGCGATGTCTGTGCATGCAAAGCCTCGAATCATCACCAGGACGCAGTCCTCCAGGCCCTATCTGACAGACTCACAGCCTGGAAGGCTGCTTCAGCTCCAGCGTGTACGAAGCTGAGCCAATGACACCGCAGACCTAAGGCTGCCTCCCCTCCTTGGCGCTAATTCCTGCCTTGTGCAGCCCGGGGCTGGCAGCAAACAGCGCCCGCAGAGCTCCTCTGCGGCTCACCCTGCCCTCACCTGCATCCTTGCGTAGCTCAGCGGTGCTGTGAATGCCAACAGGCACTGCTCAGACACAAAAAGGGCACGGAGTCACTGGGACATGATGGGTCAAGGGAGGCAGACTGCGTTACGGCCTGGGAAGGGCACGGCAAAACACCTCGGTGCCCCACGATCGTGTGGAAATGCAGAGACCACAGCATGCAAGAGCTTTGGTCCTGGGGTCTTTTTGCAAGCTAGTTAATAAAGAGACAGTGCAAGGCTTGCTTCCATCCTCAAACTTCTTTACGGTCTCAGTAAATGGTTATGGGAGGAAGGAGAAGGGGGTGAAGGGCTGGAAACTCAGCCAGGTTCACACACAGACCTACCCTCAGTGCTCGCTGGTGGGGTGCAGTGACACCTCCCAGCTCCTTCCTGCCCCCTCTGTGACACACACAGCGCCTGGAAAACCTCAGCACCCAGCTGGGAAAAGGCACTGCCGAGGATATTGCGAGGCCCTGTGCAGACAATTCACTCGGATGGTGAGGGAGTGGGGTAGGGGGTGATAATTACAATGTTTTGGGAGAGGGGGTACCTACACCAGTTGAAATTACATGGCACGTCGGTGGTTTTTTCCTACTTGCTCTAGTGAGACACATTCCAAGGCAGTAATTTGATAATAAAGCTAGAGACAGAGAACATGTAACTAATTCCGTGCATTTGCAGAGCTTTCTGCTGAAAGTCTAAGATGCAAACTGAGCCCCGAGGATTAGAAAGCACTAGAGGAACCAGGTCTCCTGCTGCTCTGGCTGCTATCAGGGCAGGGATGAGGTTTCCTGGTCTAGAAGAAGATGGCACATCTGCATCACCCCCAGCCAAGAAAACAAGTGCCCCCCTCTGGGGGATGAGAGGCACAGGGGGCGACCGATGCTCGAGCAGAGGCAGGAGCAGGGTTGTACTTCCCAAACCTGAGCTTCCTGTAATTGATTTGCTCAGCTGAGGCATGCTCCTGCCCGTTCAGAAGCCAGCAGAGCCCCTGCGAGGAGAGAGGTTCTCTTTCAGGGTAGCTGGCACGCAGCTCACACTGCTACCTTGTTCTGGGGAAAAGGAATCAACCCCCTTATGTACCTAACGGGGACCTGTGAACTGACATTTATAGCTCTCGGTCACCGATCAATATTTACTCACTCAGTTCTCCAGGGGCTCCTGGTAGCTGAGAGAGGGGTGAGGAATTTGAGCAATCCTATCAGAACAGCAGAGGGATGCCTTAAAAAGAAGGGGAGAAAGCCAAGCACATGCCACGCACAGGCCAGTTCCCGGTGGCAGCGACCTGAGACCAAAAAACGGAGGGAGCAGAGGGCAGCTTTATACTACCAAGCTATTTTTTTGGTTTTAAAACTCAAACCTTTAATTGTGCTGAGTGGTAAACACCACGTGTGGTAGGGAAAAAGGAACCCAGCAGTGGCTCCTAACCCCCTGCCGCATCTGCCCTGGAACAAGACATCTTCATCTTGAGGATCCTCATCCTCATGAAGTCTTCAGTTTTGCAGAGCTCAAACCAGTGCAAAGAGGCTTCTGCCTCTTGTGATTAGATAATTCGAGTGGAAGCCGTTCTAAAACCTGTATTAGAGCTAGATAGCGAGGGGGCCCAAATAATCAAATTGCTGTCTTCACTGAAACCAGGACTTGTGCAAGTCAGATGATGGGACTGGGGCTGAGATCTCTTTCAATGACTCCAGGAAAGGCTGGGGGAAGCAACGTGTCCTGGACTGCACACTTCCACACTTGTAAAACGGAGAGAAAACCAGTCCCCAGTAGGCTTTGAAGCTAAAATACGGTTTTGAAAACCGTGAGCGATGCTGAGAAAAACCGCAGGAATTATTTTCTGAACTGCAATCCAAAAGTTCTGTTCAAAGAAAGGGATGCACTCAGATCTCCAGCCAGACAAATCGCCATCCAAATGCCAGAACAGCCAAAGGAAGAAGTGGAGAACAAAAAGCACATGCCAGGTATTTTGTCCCAGTAATAAAACATTTACTAGAGCAAGCAGAAAGTAAATGCACAGCTGATAAAGAAAACATCACAATGTCACAAAAAACTGACAGTTTCTGATACTTCTCTCGGTAGAAACAAGACAGAGGTGGGTGCTGACATGTTTCAACAAAAGAATTTCTTCCTTACCTTTATGGTGCAAAAAAAAAAAAAAAAAGTTAAAAAACAGGTAATACACACAATGAGTTAAAAACAGTCAAGCAAGATTTTACAGTTTTAACTACATGTGTCCAATATGGGGCGATATTTGAGCTGTTCCACTCCATCAATTGCTTTTCAGGCTCTCCCTAAAGGCTTCTGAGCAGCAGGTCCCTGAATTTCTGAATGAAGCCTCTTCATGTAGCTTCACTTCATGGGGGGGAGGTGCCAGCCTTTGATTGCTGTGGCATATCTACATTTTTTTTTTCCCTTTTCTGTTTTTACTTTGAAGAAAGCAATCGGCCCTCTCATAACAGAGGGTGCATAGGCACAGCAGAGAGACACGTTTGCTATGCAGGCTTCCACCAAAATGAAGGTTTTTTAGGAAAGAAGAGGTTTTTTTTTACAAGAAAAAAATATCTGGGGCAATGGGATGGGTGTACTGACCACAAAAAACCAGGGAGTTCATCCTTCACTATGCGTGACGTCGTGGTTAACTGGGCTGGAGAAGGATCCCTTGAACAGCTTCGTAAGAAATTAAAGAAAAATCAACTTGCTCCATCCCCCCTTCAGCAACGTAAATTAATACATTCTTAATTGATGGGGAGAGACAGACGGGCCAATCTGGAGGCCAAATTATTTGGGGATAGAAGAACGTGGGAAAAGAAGATTCGACTGGAGAAGAACTCACCATACTGAACAAACTGCTGAAAGATTAAAGTTAAGCAGGTGGCTCCTGAGCATCTCCAGAGGAACTTTTTGTTGTTGTTGTGTGTTTTATTTTTTTAAAGTGTGAATGCTGGTTAAGAAAAGACTACCTTCAACAGTTTCTTAATGTTCCAAGGACATGAAACAGCTTCTTTCTTGTCAAGAAGATCTGTTTAAATCCAGCAGAGTCACTTGAGCACTGAATGTTTAAAAGCAGAACCCAGGGAGCTTTATCAAAATGATTTCTCTTTGACTAAGCATTGCATGTACACATCATTAGATCGAATCTGTCCACAGATGTACCGGCGCAGACTTCCACGGGGAGTTCTCACGGTTTCCTTCTCCTCCCCCAGCTGCTCAACAACCAGTTACCAAAAAACCCAAGAAATCCTCTGGAAAAAAGACAACACTACCTGCACAGATTCCACCAGGCTGCGAAGCGCCAGCCTTTAACTGTCCCATCGGCTCTTCTTACGTTTTGGGGGCTCTGGGACAGCAAAACCATCTGTCTTGTTGTCCCGGCTGTTGGCATCCTTCCTGTTCTCACCATTCCTGTTCTCGTTGTTCCTACCCTCGCTGATATTCCTGCTCTCCCCGTTATTGCGATTGCCACTGCTCACGTCAGCGAAATGCCGGCTTTCACCGTGGCGATGGTTGTCGCTGTGCCGGCCCTCTCCGTGCCGGTAAGCGTCACTGTGGCGGACACCTCCTTCCCCGTGGCGCTGCACGTCGTTGTAGCGACCGCCACCGCCCTCTCCCCGGCGTGGGACCTCGTTGTGCCGACTGTTCCTGCTGTCGTTGTATCGTTCTCTGACAATGCCGCCGCCGCCACCACCACCGCCGCCACCAGGAGCGACGCCGGTGCCGCCGATGCCTTCTCGGTTATTAGTGCTGGCATTCGTGGTGTTGTTGTAGCCCTGTACTCCGACGCTCGGGAAGGTGGGAACGCTGCTCAGATTCCCGGTGCTGGTGAAACCTGGAACACCTTTTGCCGCCACGGCAGCTGCAATCGGGCTGTCAGGATTTGCAGAATTTTGCTGTGCTGAACTTGTTGGTACGGAGTTCAAGCTCCCAGCACTAGTCCAGCCACTAGCACCAGCAGCAGAGCTTCCAGTCTTTTGATTATTTAAGCTTGCAGCAACAAAGTGGCTCTTATATTGAGACTGCCAGAAGAGATGGAAAGAAAAAAAAGAGCACGTTTGCCTCTACACTGCACCACAAAACACACAGTCATCATGCGTACACAAGCCTGTCTTGAACTCTGGGGAACCCCTAGTAAAAAGAGTTCCTATAAAAAGTCAGTCTTGGAGCGATTACATTCCTGCCGTGCTTATGAACACAGAATTAGTAACGGACATCTGCTACCAGACCACAGGAACAACGGAACTCCTATACTGTGGGGTTAATTTTCACACTCAAAAGAAAGGGTTTCTCTGTTCCCTGCTTCTTTTGTCCGCAATTACACCATCGCTGCTAAGCAACTTAAGTAGGATCAAGCCTAGGAACAGAATCCAAAAGGGAAAAAGAGCAAACAGGCAGCAGAAAAGTTTGGCACATTCATGTTTGCAGCTATGTTCAGTCCAGCCTGCACGCTATTCGTCCACTTGGGACTGCGACACTGAGTGCTCCAGTTGGATGAGACATGGCTGCAACCACCAAACTTAACTTCCCTGAAGTCAGCAGGGTTTCTGCACTCGAGGGAGGAAATAAAAACATTTTGAACCATCAGCAGTAAAGTTTTTCCACATTATTTCCTTTCCTCTTGAGGTAGAATTTGGGATACAAGTGGCTGAGGTAGAACTTGGGATACAAGTGACTGAACCAACCTGAAAAGCTGCTTTCATTGCTGTGAGTCTGTCGCCCATTGCCCCAGAGGATGGCTTATACGCTTCATAGTTGCTCATCACACTGTTGTTGTTTCCACGGTCCTAAGCAGAAAGACAAAGGACAACTGGAGAGATTTATCCAACTCAACACTTCTCCAAACCTATCTTCACTCTGCTCTCAGTGAATATGCCCACTAAGGACTGCAAACCTCCAGGAGCACTGAGCAGTAGCACGGTTTGGCTCATGATCTTGAAGATAACAGAAAGGTAAAGGTGCAGGAGGTCTAAGCAACTCACTACTCAGCAGTATAACCACATTTCCCAGCTCCGTACAGTACAAGCAAAACCAGAGTGCAATCAGATGATAAAACCAAGGTGAAATCAGATAGTTCACACACACACAAAAAAGCAAGACACAAGCTGGTCAATCCTAAGTTTAAAAGTTCCAAGATCCTGGTAAAGAACTTCTTCAGCGTCTACTTACGGAACTTTCTGATCCCAGACCAGGACGCTCACGATATCCTAAGCCGCCACCACCGATATTCAGCTTCTTGCCTTTTCCTCCTTTGAAACGGGATTTCCGGAACCATGGATTCTGTGCAAAAGAAAACCAAATGCTTTTCAACACAGGGAATAAGAAGACTGGTAAACACTGGTAATGAGGCTCAGAAAAGAAGGATTTTGAGCATTTAAAAAAAAAAGAAAAACAGTTTCCCAATCCACAACACAGCTGTTGCAAGGGGATCGACACGGCAGAATACACTGCTTTATAATTAAGTTGCAGACAGTCCTGTCATGTGGGTCTGAAGCTTTTCCTACAAATGCTCTTTATGATAACTGATTTTATGTCCTGAGCTCTCATACATATTCAAGTTCTGAGGGTTGTATTCTAATAAACCCAGGAATAAGTGTGATCTCTAATGCCATTCACTTGAGAGCTCTGAATTTGCTCATGTTTGGGTTTGATTTAGTCCATCACCTGGCTAAGAAGAAATTAAGTTCTGTCAGCAAAACTTACTGCAACAAGCAGTGGCTAGGAAGGAGCGGTCCAACCAGACCTCCCATTACCAGGTTTTTAAATAATGGTTAGCTGCACCTCTCCTTATATCTCGTAGTTTTTTCAAACCTGAAGAAGCCAGAAAGCCGAGCCATTCAGCTTCTGTTCCCTCCTCTCACACACAGCCTTGGAGCTGTGCCTCACAGACTCTGTCACTTGTGAAAATGCTGCCTCTGTGCATCAGAAAAAATATTTACTTCTGGCAGCTAGTGTCTAAGCTGCCGGGTGAAGTCACAAGCATGCTAATCCCTACCTGAAATTGGAAATTACCAAAAAGCCTTTGCTCCTTTGCAGCTACATGGGCAGCAAAAGACAGGAACTTAATGAGCTGACAAGTACAGTGGCATAAACACAATTGTTTGAGCGATCAGTCCATCAGACCTATATCTAGTAAGCCTGCCAGACAGCACTGCCAAGCAGGTAAACTGATCAAGCCACAACCAGTTCACAAAGTGAAAGTTCCTGTAATCAGTTTCTAGTTCAGCTTACAACTAAGCTGCATCTTCTAGGTCCCTGCTATTAACACGTATCAAAAATCTGACTGCAAGGAGATACCAGAGTTGGAGTGCTCTGCTGACATCAGATAGGTTATAGTTCTTAATTTCCTAGGCAATGTTTTACCCCTAAATAGATTACGTTACAATCCAAAATCATCATATCTTCTGCACTCTTTCAAAGGCCATAAAAAAATACTAGAAAGCCTACTTAAAAACAATATAGGTTCCCAAAAGTTCACTGACAAAGTATGATGGAGCCAGAAATAAGCCTCTGAACAACTTATTTTCTCACTGTGTACTGTGCACTGTGCTCATGGAAGTAACCTTCCTCTATGCATAGGGTTTTGCTTTGTACCTGCATTGCTAGATCCAACAGCTCTTTGGAAACATGTTGATTAGCGCCTTCCAGATTTCGGACGAGATCACCAGCGAAGTTACTGTCCTTGGGAGTCAGCAGAGTGTAGGCAACTCCCTTCTCGCCTGCTCTGCCAGTGCGACCGATTCTGTGGGTGTGCGTGTCTATGTCCCGAGCCACATCGTAATTGATCACAGTCTTAATGGAAGGAATATCTAACCCACGAGCTGTAATAAAGAGCAACACAGTGGGAAGTGTGATTGGCCTGAAGGAACTCAAACCAATCCCGTTCATACCAGCACATTGTTCTGTTCCTGCATAGGAAAGGAGTTTTCACAGGAACAGATCCCTGTTAAGACAACCTTCCTACACTACAACTCCCTGCTACCTTAAGTACAGCAATATCGCTCATCTCCAAGTTCACAGCATTGGAGACGGAAGATTCTTCACATAACTTTTATGTCAAGTGAGAAAGATACGTTGAAATCCATTCTTTGTTCAGCTAAACATCTGGGTACTAAAGGTTTTCTAGAGACGGCTTCAAGTGCATCCATCTCCTCATGTAAGCATGCATAATTTGTCAGCTGACTGATGAATGGCAACTACTTAAGAAGCAGTTTATTTTCTTTCTGTACATTAAATAATATACCTGTCACCGTAACTCAAATATCTCTACAAGACTTTAACACCCCTTGCTAACTCTACTTCTGAAAAAACATCTGGAAAACCGTGTCCAGCAGGTGTGTTAAGTGAAGTGTGTTAACCTTTCTGTTGATATCCACAACTTGTGGCTTTTTAAGAAACGACAGCTCGTACATACCTGCGACATCAGTAGCTACCAGTATCGGGATCCCTTTTTTCTTAAATTCTGAAATGACTTTATTCCTCTCACTCTGGTCCATGTCGCCGTGAAGCAGCCCTAGATTATGATCCTCCTGCTTGAGGTTATTAGCCAGCTCTTCTGCATTTGCCTTCTTGGTGACAAACAGGAGAACGCTCCCAGATGACGTGAACTCCACAAGGCGTCGAGTCAGCCAGTTCCATTTGCTAGGGCCAGAAGGGAAAATCTCCACAATTTGAGTAACATCTTCATTTGCCTGAGGAAAAGAAGACAAGTCACAATGCAGTACACAAAAGACAGTATTGCAAACACAGACAGCAGAATAAAATCAGGAATTTAAACTAAGTGTGAGAAGTTATGGGATACCTCACAAGCCTGATTGAAAAAATAAATAAATGCAGAGAACTGGTTGAAAAAAGAATGTTCTGAAGTCATTTTGTGAAACTTCTCAACAGTTTGCAAATGTTCTGTGCAAAGTTTCTTCACAGCAAGCGTACATCTGCCCACTTCACTGACTGATTACCAAAGCGTGCTGATAGTTCACCTGCTACTGTCAGGCAAGTACAGACCAACATTTCCACAAACACCAGCTGAGAGATGTTACAGTCTAAGTTGCACATCCTCTGTTGCAAAAGCTGTAATTGCCCTATTTATATTTTTGAGACAAAGCAAAAGGATACACCTATTGATTCAGCCTAATAAACGAATCAATCACTGCCTTTATGTTGTTTCACTCCTAGATGAAACCCTCCCACCACTACAAGACTATTTCCTGGCAGAAAGCTCAATAAAATAAAATCAGAACCAAACCCCCCAAACTGTTTTTTTTTTAAAACACAAAATATTTACTCTTAAATATAGGTGATGAATACTGCAGCTTAACATAAATTCCAGACAACAGAATGATTCATTTCTGGGACTGTATCAGAAGTAAGGTGGAATTACCTCTCCAATGTCTCCCTGCACAACTCGAATGGGGTCAATCAGAATATCTCGGGCCAACTTCTCAATCTTCTTACGGAAAGTGGCACTGAACAAGAGGGCTGAAAGAAAAAGCAGTATTTGAGCTCCATGAAAAATAAATCATTTTCAGGATTATGAGAACGCTGCACAGATATGGCGAACCTGTATGACTGTACTGTATGTCAGGGATCTGAAGCTACAGTCTGTTTTAGCAGTTCTAATGAAAATTATTAATCACAGTGACTATTAGAATATCTCAAAGTAGAAATGCATTTCACAGTATTTGAACTAGGATATGAATAATGGGTGGCACTGCTGTGAGCCTTCTTTTCTGCCAGTTTAGAACACAGGATCTCAAAGCATATGAATATTAATTCAGCTAATCATCTTTTCTCTGAGTAAAGTCTGTGGTGGCATTACGGAGTGATGAACAGCCTGGTTAAACGCTCACACTTCACAAGCAATCCCTCCCACCAGCCCCCACAGAGGATAACACCCCTGGAGTCCTGCTGAAGTCTCACTGCACGGCTGTGTCAAGAACAAGAAATCCAAGCTCTGCTCCAGATTCTTAACTGGCAGCCCAGCACATAGCCTCCTTCATCTCCCAGCAGTGTATTTTGAAACATGTTTATACTCACTCTGTCTGTCAGGACGTACGTGGCTTGCAATTGATCTGACCTGATATTCTGGAAAAGAGAGAAAATGCTCTAATCAACACTGTATGTGGTAGTGGACTAACTCAGAAATGCAACTGGACAGCTTTATTTAACAAATAACCACAGAATGAACGAGTGCCTCCCCCTTGATATTTAATTTTACTGGGGCTTCCTGGTGCTCTTTGCTGCACAATGGAAGTTTATTGAAATCTCCTTAAGGAACTTTCTAAGGTTCCTTGAACTTCAGCAGAAGTTCCTTTAAGCAAAGATCCTAGCTGAACCTGTGCACACTCTGGACATCTCACTAGCGTCTCTCACTTTGGGGTATCATAGCACTGCCAAATTTTTACCGTGTCCCACAAATCCTGGGCACATATTCAAAAGTCATATAGAGCTGAATGACTAAACCTGATCCAAAAAAGCAGGAAGTTCTTCTACCACCACTAGTTTGTACACACAGAATCAAAGCACAGAAGCGACTTGCCCAAGTTATTCACCAATTGTAAGATGAAAATCAGGCTTTTGGGAATTTGTTCACCAACAGGGTTTTGCTAATCTCTTTATACCAACAGGTAACGGACTTTTAAATATGAGCTTTGTATGGAAAACATTTCTATTATTATATTAAGTATAGGAAGCTACTGGAGCTATAAACAGTTACATTAAGCTGGGAATCACACACTGCTGCTTTCCAAAGCTTTGACCTTTGGTCAGTACATACCAAAACCCATATCAAACATTCTGTCTGCTTCATCAAACACAAGGTAAGTGACTCTTTGAAGGTTTGTAGCTTTCTTTTTCACATGATCAATCAAACGACCCTGTGAAGAAAAAAAGTAAAAGCCTTTTTTTTTAAAGCATACTTAAAACGTTAATATATACAACCTTCAAGCACCTCACTGCTTTTTATCCTCACTTATCAGAGAACAAAAAACATGTCAGGACTTCAGTGTAGAAGTTAGTGTCAGTATTCAAATCATAGAAACAGATTCCTAAATCTCTCATGAACTATACTTGGCAAGATGAATTTTATAACTAGTTTTTGAAGGATAACAGTGCTGAGACCCTAAAATTGTCCATTTCAATTTATCTGTGAACTATTTAATTCCAAAATTGTTGGTGCAGGAGTTCTTCACGCTTTGCTTTTTTTGCCCAGTACCCCAATAAATAGCCATAATAAAACTTCCTTTAACCAATACTTGTTCAGTTTTGCCCAAATTTGTAACTAGTTTTTGCAGTAAGCAAAAAAAAATATCAGTTGAAAATAGCACTCATTTAAATCACTGGCTCAGCATCAACACCCAGTCAATGCCTCAGCCTTTAAATATAACCGCTACAGGCTCTACACTGATTCAGGAAGATGTCACTCAAGATGTTCAAGACATTCTGGGAATTCTCCTCACACATCTAAGACTCAGCAAGCAGAAGCTGGTGTTGCACACAACTGACAATGATTGAAGCAGGTCTTGCTTGCTACTCTGACTTCTGGAAGATAATTCCTAATCTCTTTCAATTTCTCTTGGGACAGGAATAATCCCAGGTTATTTGTCTTCAGCATCTGATAACCTGCGAAGAACCTGGATTTCAGTGATTAGAGAACAAATTCTACATCACCAATGATATTGAGAGATCAGTCTCAGCTTCAGTTACACAACAACAAAACACGTACTGTGTGCAGACAGGTACTTACTGGTGTGCAAACAACTATCTCTGCCCCCTCCTGGAGGGCTTTGGCTTGTTCCCACATGCTTCCTCCTCCATACACAGCTACGGAGCGCAGATTATACGCCTTACCAAAGCGCTTACATTCAGAATGGATCTGAGAATTTTAAACAGAACACATCTCAGTTCAGGTTAGAAGGATCTGAGAAGATACACCTACCTTGGGAATGGAGCCCAGCTCCTGGAATCCACTTTTCAGCTATCAGCTTAATTAAATTATTCAGAAATCCTCAGGACTGAATGCTCCAATATTTGTGGACAAATTCCATTCACTTATCTGGGAAAGCTATTTAGGCATTCAACTGCAATTTAAGCTAGTCTTTTATACATACAATTTGTGGCGATGGATTCACAGTATTCTCAATACTTAAGAATAACACGGGAGAACCGTGTAAAAGTGACAATTTAAAGTTTGTCATGATGCTTAGACTAAAATTAGTCTAAGTGAGGATTGTGAGCTTACACTGGAGGCAGGTGCAGAGTAATTTTTTCAAATAGGTTACTGAGGTTCTCTGGTAGCTTCTGCACAGAATTTTGCCTTCTTCTGTAGGAACACTGTACGGTACACACATTTTCTAGACACCCACCTGTTGGCAAAGCTCTCTGGTCGGACATACGATCACTGCAATGGGACCGTCACCTGGTTCAAGCTCCTTTTGATCCATGATGTGAATCAACATTGGCCAGATGAAGGCTGCTGTTTTTCCACTTCCAGTCTTAGCTATCCCAATCATATCTCTGCCACTTAGTGCAACTGGAACACCCTAAAAATAAGGAGATTCTAAACCCATATTATGCCCAACTTAGCATGTTACTGTCCTAGTTATTAAGTGAAAACCCAGATAAAATAGGAAGGCACGTTGCAGGGGACTCAGAGCAGTATACGTAGATACACACACAGTTTTATTGCCAAGTCAGATCTGAATTAGTTTGGTTTAAGGGTTAGAAGTAATTGTGGTATTACGTTAGTGTTCTATATGAAGTCAGTGTTTGGGCACAGTACAACATCCCCAGGATATATTTACATGGCCATAAATGCATCCTGTCCAGCTGTAAGAATGCTATAACCAAGAAAAATAACAAAGCTATTTACCAAGAAAAATCCAAATTATTCTTCTCTGTGACAGCTCTCTATAGGAAACTAGAATTGTATACACCCTCATACGCTCCAGGGACCTTTGCATGCATTCTGTTAGCTGCATTTAGATGTAAGAGAGTAACAACACTCACCTGGCACTGTATAGGAGTGGGCTGGGTATACTCGGATTTCCTAATTTGATGCATAAGTTGCTCATCAAATCCAAAATGAGCAAAGCTACTGCCAGGCCTTGGAGGAGCAGCACCGGAGACCTTAGAAATAAAAACATATCTTTGTTCATGGAAAGCAGTAAGAGAAAACCAAAGAAATCTATAAAAAAATGAACAAAGCTATTTCTACCTCAGGAAACTGCTTTTTATTTTTTTTTAACAGACCTAAGTATAACTTAGTGCAAATTCCATATGTGCTGTGTAACTAGGTCTTTCGGATATAAAAAAAAAATTACATAAGTTGTCAATCAACACAAGCTACTAAAAATCATACCTACTTCCTTGTAAAATTTATCTCCTTCCTTCCCCAAATAGCTCCCTTCACAGGAAGTCACCACACTAACACGTCTCAAAGGGCAAAAAAATAAAAATTAAATTCTTGCATATAGTATTTCCAGTTTCAATTCTTAGCTCTGTGGTTCTTTAGTACAATTGCAACGATAAAACTGGCAATTTTGGGTGCCCAATTTGAAAAGCCCAGCGATGATTTTCAAAAATTGCTGAGGAGAATCAACCTCCTTTAAACTAAAGTCATTGAAGGTGTCCAAGAGGCTTGGTATTCAAAACCTGGAATTCCCTGTCAAAATCTTAATCAAAACTACTAAGACAGAAAGAATGGGAGTAAAAAAAAATACAATGAAGATAGTTCTGTGACCTGCTTACCCGGAGATTTAGCTTATGACGTAACTCCACCACTTGCTGTGGGGTGAGACTGGTGATCTCCTCATGCTCATCATAGAAATTTTTCTCGAAAGGTGGATATTCAATCTGCAAGGGTAATTACTCAGTTAGTCCATGATTGAAGATGTTCTCTGTGCATCTAATTTTGGAGGGAAAGTTTTCAGAAGAAAGTTCTTAGCTGCCTGTGATAACGTTAACTTAATAGGGAGCAATTTTAAGGATCTTCAGTATGACTCAAGTGGCAACACAGTGAAATATTACAACACTGATTCATAGGGAAGGAAGCATTTTTCAATCTACTTCCTAGATCCTGCTTTCTACAGTCAAAAATAACAGAATAGAATAAGCTTCCTACCTCTGAATGGTCAATAGGTGGAAGGGGATCAATGATTTTTTTGGACGGTGCAATTGGGTTCCCATCACTGTCATACTCGAGGTTATCCTCTTCCTCTTCTTGTACCACACCAGCAGTAGGGTTTTCAGCCATGTAGCGAAAATAAGCTTCCTGCAGCAAAACATAGCAGTAAAATTGCATACAATAGGATGCAAAAACAGTGCCACGTTTGTTTAAATGACGTACAGAGCTAGATGGTTGTTTGCTTTCACACACATCACTGAGAAACAGAACGTTCCCTAGAACTGGTTCTTCTAGCAAATACCAAGTTATGCCCAGAGAAAGGACAGAAAGAAGACATGAAGAAAACAACTACAATGTTCAAGTAGACCACAAATGCTTTTTTTTAAAACAAAACAAAACAAAACAAAAAAAAACTAACACAAGCTTTTCCTCTTACAGGTCTGCTTAAGAAATCCTTCCATCAAGACTTGTAATGCTTTAACATTATAAAATTCTGTTCTTATTTCCACACAAACACAACACAAACACTGCGGGTTTTTAAACACAGACCACGATGTTACTAAGCATATGCTGTTCTTTTTTTGTTAAACAAACTTCGCCAAAGATAGTTTCTCCACTCCTAACTACACTCAAGAAATGGAAAGTCAACAGCAAATGGGAAAGAAACTACGTCAAGAGCCCTTCGACACAAGCCCAGGTTAGAAGTCCCTGTCACATGCTCTCCTTACAGCTCACAAGGAAGTGTGCATCTCAAAGAATCCCATTTAGTTCTCACTGGCCCATCACGACATTCTCATGCAGAAACACCAGTCTCAATTGATTTTTAAGGAAAGATTTAACAGCAGATTTTTAAAGCATGGTTCAATTACAATGAAATGTGTATACCCATCTGTTTTTTTCATTCACATGGCCAATTATTGCTCAGTCGTTTAGATATGCGTGCAATACACTTTCTGAACTGAATTCTGCAAGCATAAGTTAACTGCGCTCAGACTTTAGCATGGCTACACTCACCAAAGCAAAGACCTAGAGGCCAGAGAACCCTTCCATGCTCTGCTTTACTACAAGTACCACGATAATTCTTAATTATCATCTGGTAGAGACATTTTGAAATTAAGCCTTTCCTCTTTGCATAATATTCCATCTACAATCCTCTGTCAAAACTGGAGTTCCTCTGAAAACTAAGAGCAAAAAGCCAGATTCTTGCCCTTAGCAGACAAACTGTGGAGGCTGTTTGCAGTGAGATTTCAACAGCCTCTCGGTGGTGTTCCATATTAGTTGACTCAGTTAACCTCATATTTGATGAGACCCTCAGATACTAAAAAACCTGTAGTACAGGAAGTTGAAATTCAAATTGATTAAAAAAATCTCAAACAGGGTAAAAAAAGAAAGAAATTGTCTCCTAATATTCTTTTCTTTTGGCGAAACACCTAGAAGGGTGGCAACAGCAGGGTAACCACTAGAGCTTCCTGCTGAATTGTCCGGGTACTGTGCATGACACTGGAGTTTTGTTTGTACCTAGTAGTTACGTATTTGGGGAGGGAAGATAAAAAACAAAAAAAAAGAAGATAGAAAGACTGCATAAGAACTCACTTGGTCATCTTCCTCTTCAATGTCATCTCGAATACCCCTGGAAAAACAAGCGGAGAAAAAAAAAACTTCCCTGCAAGTGTTCCACATACTCAGCTCCACACTTTGATTTGATTAGTGCTGATACTTTGTGGAAGATACCACGCTCACAACTCAGTCACATTCATAATCCCAACCCATGGATTTTTCACATTTGGTGCCAACCATAACAGCGACCCTGCAAAGACTTCATTTTACTTCTATTAATGAGACTGAAAGATTAGGATTCCGTCTTCCCAGTAGAAGCCACATCAAAGATCATCCTGGTCTAAGCTCTCGATGCTACCAGATGTCCCATAAGTGAAGAGCAATATGAGCCAGGAAGTGCAAATCCAGTTCAGGACTTCCCCAGGTGGTCATTTGGATCCGGTGTTCTGTTTCAGGACCATGTATAATCTGATCAACCCCACGCAATGCAATGCAAGTTCTATCAATGTTTCTGACACATATCAAGAAGCATAATTATTTCCCTGGGTCAAAACAGACAGACAAGCTCCAAAAATGTCAACTGCTTGAACTCTGAATTTAGTAATCCCAATTATCACCCACTACCTAATGTGTCAGCTTTACAGGGAATGTCTTAAAACCTAGTTCAAATTTGGAAAAGCCTCCAGAATCTCCAGCACTACAGGTGCAGCAGCACTGTTTCATATTATCTACAGAGCAATGAACATCAACAAAATTCATTGGAATTTTCTTAGCACCATACAAGACACAGGTAGGAATGGGAATTACAAGAGAGAACTTACTTAGCGTTCTTTTTTTCCTTGTCTTTATCTTCAAGCCTCTTCATGTCTCGAGCAGCTTGATCCTAACAGGTCATAAAATTGTGGCACGTTAAAAAACGTAACAAGATAGTAAAATGTGGAAAGGAAAAATTGCTCCTACGTAACTAGAGCATCATGCTACAGCGATGATAATTTCTGGACTAAACCTTTTCTTGTTCCATGCCACGAACATTAAACAAATTCTAATTCCTTGGAAATTTATATATTGTAACTTTGTGGCAGTGTTGTTGAAAAAATATATTCTCTGCATTCTTCTTGCAAATGCTGTGATAGAATCCAGCTAACTACAGAACTGCAGCTAAGGAACTGCTCCTGATAAATCTAAAACATTTCCATTCAGGTTGTGAAAAACACACAAAATGTTAGCTTGGTACCCAGAGACACACAAAGCTCTTTGTGGCATTGCCTTGGCAAACCCAAAACACTTAAATAGTTAAGCTACTGTAAAGTATATCCGCTACATCCCCATTTAATTCACGTTTAAGTTCTAATTCACATATTGTGTTAAATAAAAATTAAAAGACAAGGGACGTTCCAAATGCGACTGCCAAAGCCGTGAGGGGCATTTGGTGCTCCTGACCGGACAGGAGCACTGCCACATAAATTAATAAACATTTCACAAGCCGGGTCTTGCCTCCACTTCAGCCATGAACGCCTCCAGAGGATCATCGTCGCTGTCAGAGTCTGCCGATTTGGAATGGAACTGCTGGCGAGTGGGGGAATTCTCCGCTGGAATGTACGGCAAGTCGACATTGCTGTTATCTTCCTCTTCGTCCTCAAAGTACCTGAAAAGAAACAAACATTGGCCCAGTCAGGACGGAGCCTACAGCAGCACGCTGTCCCTCACGGTCTTTGGGTTGAGTCAAGTTTCCCATGCAGAGATGGATAATAAAAGTCAGTATGAGCACAGGACCTGCCACTAAAATGCTTCCCTTGTGAAGGGCACACAATTTTATCCTAATTGGCTCCAATTGCAAACACAACACCTCATGCAAAGCCTCGCTCGTACCAGAGCATGAGATCTGAGCAGTCTGAGGCTGAGCTGAGGGATGTTCTTAGGGAGAAGGAAAGCTAGAGGAGGAAGGGAGCTCTCCAAGGGCTCCTGTAGCATCTCACTGCCTTTTAAATGTATTTAAAGGCAATGAAGCTTTGCTATTCTCATTTTGTAGGTGATGGGCTGAGACTCTGAGACAGAGAAAGTGTAAATAAGCTTGGGGACACACTGAACATCTACCCGTGAGCAGGGCTGGGCATTCCTGCAGGCGACCAGCTCAGTGTTTTTGATACTATCGCAGTAAAGCCACTGGGGTTCCGTTACACCACCATGCAGCGTTAAGGTATTTATAAATTCCAAATAACTGAACCTCACAAGCACCACAGGTACTTTCCCTGACCTTGGGAAGTATAAACCACTACCATCTAGAACTAGAGAGACACAAGAAATAACCCTACTTACGCGTTCTCTTCATCAAAATTTGCTCGCTTTGACCCAATTTTGTAGAACGAAGGCAGCTGCGGAGGTCCCGATTTCGCAAATGCAGCAGAAGAGCCGGCTGTTCCAAAAGCACTATGAGACTGCTGAGAAAGCTTAGGCTCCTCTTTCTTTCCAGGCGTTATGGCAAATCCACCAAACCCAAAGCCTCTCTTTGTACCAGGTCCACCTTTATTCCAATTCATGATGCCCTCAATATACCTGTTAAAACCAGAGGAGAGGAATTAATGCCCTTCCTGCTTTAGGCAGGTATAAACAATCGTGGTCTTTCTTCAAAGCAGGTTCCTTTCCTCGTGATAAAGAGACCTGGGAAACGTAACCACAAAATTTTGATCCGTTTCCCAAAAAGGATTTGCAAGTACAAACGAATCCACAACTTGGAAAAAGAATAAATCAAAGAAGTTGTCTTCTAAAATAGATCCCGTCCCTCGAACCCTACTTAAGCATATGTTGACGGGCTTGTTTGTTTTACATTTTACATTTTTACAATGTAAGACAAACAAAGCCAGAGTCAGGACCTGGCACAGCAGGAGGAACAAGAGATGAAAAGTCAGCTCAGTAAATATTTCTGCATGCCCATGCAGTGTTTCCCATCCCCGGGTGTTTCATGGCTCTGTAAATTCCATGCTACAATCCAGACATTTCTAGAAAAACAGGCCCAAAGAGCACACAGCTCACCACTTCGTCGTGAGACAAGACACACTTCTGCCAAAAAGTTAGCTCCTTCTTCTTCTTAAGCAAGTGTCTCTAGCCATTGATATTCATTCTCCATTCCAGTCTTCTAAGTTAGTTGAAGACCAAACTGATATACTAAGATTTATGCTTTTCATTCCAAGTTATTTAATTTTTTCATCTTCATGGTCAAGTCATACCTTTAAGGCTGCCACAAAGAACACAACCCCCACTGCTTCCATGTAGTTTGTAATTTGACAGCCCAACGGCTACAAGACTTACTGAAGGACTCCTCGCATTCAGCGGGAACCCTCCAACGAGATCAGAATTCACCGGCAAGGGGAACAACTTCCAAATAACCTCAGAGCAAGCGCTGCTGCTGCACCCCGTGCAGGATGTTTACCAGCCTGGCTGGGGCTTGTTTGGTAAGGCTCAAGCCTGGAGCTCACGAGGAGGCTTTGGGGAAGTGTTTTTCGGTTCTCCGTGGCAGAGGCTGGCTGTGACAGGCTGCTCCTGCACAGGCACCCGGTACAGCTTTCACACCTGCCACGGATACGAGACCAAAACGCACAAGGAACGGATAACAGGGGGAACTTCGCAGCCCTGGTGCCGACAGCGCAGCGGGCACCCCTCTGAGCGACAACGCCTGCGTTTAAGGATCCATCCTCACACACTCAGCGGCCCCCCTTTCCCCTCAACGCCCCAGGACCAAAAAATAAACGTTCTCTTGTTCCGTTTTGTGCCTAACCCCCCCCCAACCCGCGTCAATTCGCCCACGGAGCGCTGACGGGCCGCGGAACGAGCCCCTCCGAGGCTCTGAGGCCGCTGAGGGGGGAAGCAACGGTGGGGCTCGGAGCCCCCTCCCGGCTCCCCCGGTTCCGGGTTCCCCTCACGGAGCTTCGGGGCCCCCCTCACGGCGCTTCCCGCCCGCCGCGGGCCCTTTGTGAGGGCCGGGCCGGGCCGGGCCGAGGCCTCTCTCAGCGGCGCTGGGCGGCGGCCCCTCGGCTCCCTCGGCTCCCTCAGCCCCTTCCCGTGAGGTGAGGCCGGGCAGGAGCCGCCCCCACCCCCGCCGTCCCCTCACCGCCCCCGCCCCCCGCTCACCGCCCGGCCCCGCGGCCGCCGCTCCCCCGGTTACCGGGCCGGGGGCGTGGAGACGGGACGCGACGTGCCGACGTACGTGCGTGCGTGGCGCGCTGACGTCAGCGCGCCCTGCCGAGCATGCGCCGTAGCGGAGGTGAAGCCGCTGAGGGGAGGGGGGAAGGGTTCGGGCACAGAGGGGCCTGCGGGGCTGAGCCGGCAGCAGTAGGGCTGTGTAAGGAGGAGATGGGCTCCGGCTGCTTGCCCAGGCTCTGACTGCTGCCCCAGGTTCTGGCGGCTGCCCTGGGCTCGAGGAGGGGGTTTTCGGGCCCGCTGTCCCGTCACGTACGTGTGCGGGCAGCCCACAGTGAGCACGCTCCCCTCACGCTACGCAAAGTACGCAGGCTGCGCTGAGCACGCAGGCTGCGCCAAACACGTAGTCTCCGCAAAGCGCGCAGGCACCGCGGAGCGCTCGGGCTACGCAAAGTACGCAGCGTGCGCCGCTTGCGGGCGCTGGGTGCGGGCCGGGCCGAAGCGGTGGCGGCGCCGCGTGCCTCAGGTAACGCGGCCGGGCCGGGCCCTGCGGGCACCGCGCTGCCCCTCACGGGCTGACGGGGCCGGGCTTCGGCCCTCATCTTGTCCCCGTCCCCGTTACCGGCAGCCCTCGGCCCTGCGGTGCCCCCCGGGAGGGGGCGGTTCGGCTGTGAGGGCTGCGGGGCCGGGAGCTGCGGCCTCCCTGGGGGCTGAGGTGAGGGGCCGGGGGGCTGAGGTTGAGGGGCCGGGGG
>CM021791.1:2701497-2731996 GCA_011076525.1 Nettapus auritus | reverse complement strand
AAAAAAAAAAGGTGAAGTATCAGATCATCTCTGCAGGTTTCTGGCAGGTCTGGGGAGAGAACTCTGGTCTCATGAACCAGTTTACTCTGTTATTTTGGGGACCGGTGCAATATCCATCCTCTTTGTGCTTTTTTTTTGTAGACCTTATAACAAAAGGTCTTCATCTCTAAACAGACGTAGGGGAGGGATGCTGTAGGACCTGATTCTGAGAATTGATCTAGAAAAATCAAAGATGATCAGTTTTAAATAAGCGGAGGCTATCAGAGCACTGCTGTTTAAAGCTAATGAATTAAGCACATTTTAAGGTTTACTGCTTTTGTAACGCATTCCTGGATCTGACTGTGTTTAATTGCTAATTAATGAGAACTGTAGGCACCGTGTGTGTTGAAATGAGTTGGCAACCCTGACTGAGAGTTGCTACTGAAGAGTCATTTTTATAGCAGGACGTCGCTCTTTCTAGAAATCGGTCACCTGAACAGCTTGGCCAGATGCGAACTTGCTGCTGCCTCAGCTGCTCCTACTGCGAGAAGAAAATCTAGTACCTAGTTATTTTTTTCTTGTTAGAGTGTTCACTTCATGCAGAAGATGGCAAGATGAGGCAGGGCTTTATTTCCCTCGTGCTGACCTGACCCCAACAGTGTTTTGAAATCGTTCATGGCAGTCGGGCATAACTGGAGGTGTGATGGAACAGGACGGGTATTTCCTAACGTAAGGATTTGTTGTAATGTTTTGGATTTATTTTATTTTTCCAGTGAAAATGAAGAATTTTTATATTTTCGTTGCTGTCCTGTTCATCCCGTGGAGCTTGTCTTTGGCAAAGTACGATGAATTTGAGGACGGAGATGACATTATGGAATATGATGATAATGACTTTGCTGAATTTGAAGACGTTAATGAAGATGCAGTCACAGAGTCTCCTCAGAGGATCATCACGACAGAAGACGATGAAGAAGAAGCCACTGTAGAGCTTGAAGGTCAGGATGAGAATCAGGAAGATTTTGATGATGCAGACACACAGGTAATGCCTCATCTCCTTCCCCTGTGTGTTTCCTAGTAGTGTCTCTGAACCTTACCTCCTCACCCTATCTTTTTGGGTTTTGATTACCCCGCTTTGGGTTTTCATGATGCTTGTGATTTTGTCCTCTAGGAAGGGGATACTGAGAGTGAGCCGTATGATGATGAGGAGTTTGAAGGCTACGAAGAGAAACCAGATGCGTCTCCTAGCAAAAATAAAGACCCCATAACAATAGTTAACGTAGGTATAAATGTTGATCCTTATTCTATTTGGTACTTCATCACTTGTCCATGGCACTATGCCAGTACTGTCCGTGTTGTACAGATAGAATCTGTAAAGATACAGATCTGAAAAGAATTTGCAATTTAATTAACAAGACACAGAGAAGAAATTAGAAGTTTGGAGACGAGAAATACCTAAAATACCAACAGGATAGCAACAGAATAGCTCTCAATTCCGTGCTCTTGGAATTCTTCATGCATGGGTTTGTTACTTCAGATAGCAAGTCCTGAAGTAAAACTTCCAGGGCAGGTACGTTTGGTCTGTTGATGTCTCTTTTAAGATGCCATAACCGCCGTCCTTGGATCTGTGCTGGATTCAAGCTGAGAACTGCAATTGGAATATAGACCAGTAAATTCTTCATTAAAACACGTTTTGATGCATAGGTTTGGCCAAAGCATTTTATGACTTGGGTTCTGTCACCTATATGGAAAGGCAGAGATGTGGAGGAGCTGTAGGGGTAAACTCCATTTAATCCAGAGAAAAACCATACGTCCCAGAAATGTCTGGGTGCTCACTTAACACAACGAGGAAGTTACAATCATGATAGGCTTGCAGTAAACACTGTACTTCTAGCTTGTCTCTGGCTAAAGGTTCAGGTTGGTTGGGGTTTGGAGCAACCTAATCTAGTGGAAGAAATCCCTGCCCGTGGCGGTGGGGTTGGAACCTAAATCATCTTTAAAAATCTCTTCTAATCCAAACCTCTCTGTGATTCCAGAAGTTGACTTCTCAGATGGTTTTTGAAACCAATCTCTCTGTTCACACTGCTTCACCTCGTTATTGTCTCCCAATAGATCTTTTACAGAACGATCAGGTGCTTAAGGCCTACACTTTTATTATCTGTAAGATCTCTTTTCAAGTATGGTGGCTGACCTTGGCAGTGAAAATGAAGTTCTGGATTGTTTTATGGCTGAAGGATGACGTGGTGATAAGCAGAACTGCTGCTTATTCTCTGAAATGGAAAGATCAGGCAGGCTTCCATGCTTCCCCCACAGTCCTTGGCTCTTGGTGCCATCCTGAAAATGTTCCTGGACATTTAGATTTGAACAGAAGTTAAATGACGATCGAATAATGCTGTGATGGGCAGGGCATCGAGCCCAGATAACCATTGGGTTGAAATGCAGGCCTGTTGACTACTCTGAAGGATAAATGTTAGCACTTGCTCACTTGGAAAGGAGATTTATTTATTTTTTTTGCACTAGCCGGGTGTTTTGGGAATGTTGTTCCTGTAGGACTTCTGGTCCCAGGAGAGCTAAACGCATGATGTAGCTTTAGTTGTGTCCTGCTGCCGTTGTGAGGCTTGCTGCTGGATTTGGGAGGAAACCTCTCCAATACTCTACATGTTTTCAAATTGTGTATGTCTAATCCACTTAGTAAGGAAAAAAATGATCTCATTTACTTTCCATAGGTCCCTGCTCACCTGCAAAACAGCTGGGAGAGTTACTACATGGAGATCCTGATGGTAACAGGTCTTCTTGCCTACATCATGAATTACATCATTGGGAAGAACAAAAACAACCGTCTGGCTCACGCGTGGTTCAATACCCACAGGGAGCTGCTAGAAAGCAACTTTGCTCTTGTTGGTAAGTCCTGTGTGATTGGGATGCGTTTTGGGTTTATTTGAATTGAGATTGTTTTAGACCTTGTAGGCCCTAGAGAAGGGAAACGTTTTCTTTGCATCCACGTGATAGCACCGAGGGCAGCTCTGCAGGTAGATAAATAGTACGCTAGTCTTTAAGTACTGAAATTAGATTATGCTATAAATAATTCAGAAACATCAAGGTGAGTCTGAAGGAATCCAGGGACAACAGATTTATAAACCTACGGATGCTGCTCTGGTGGATAGATTTGTGCTTTTCAGACTGCAGTTCTTTTTCACTGTCATTTTCTCCAGGGGACGATGGCACCAATAAAGAAGCCACAAGCACTGGGAAGCTAAATCAAGAAAATGAACACATCTATAACTTGTGGTGCTCCGGAAGGGTGTGCTGTGAAGGAATGCTTATCCAGCTAAAGGTAAGGATGAGCGAGTTTGTAGCACTGCTCACCTGCTGCCGATGTTCAGGAAGTTCTGCACCTGGGATGGACAGTCTCACGTGTCAGTTAGCTCATAACTTGAGGGAGCAAAGCCCTGAACAACTCGATCAAACGCAGGAAGTCGGCCTGCTTTTGAGCAGTATAGGTGACTTCTAAAGGGCCCTTCAAAGTTAAATAATTCAATGAAAAACATCTCCTTACATCTACCCTGTTTTTCCTTAAGTTCCACAGCTATCTGCCAATGAAGCCTGTCACTGCAGGTATATTTATCGACGTTCTGTGTTTACAATCTTGTGTTCTCAGTTTCTCAAGAGACAAGACCTACTGAATGTTCTTGCGCGCATGATGAGGCCAGCTTGTGACCAAGTGGTACGTACTCAACCCTTTAGATCAGTAATAAGTTGTTGCATTCCTTTTGTGCTTCTCTGCTGCTTTTGGCTGTATTTATAACCCCCGCGTGAAGTGCTGGGTATCTTTTTATGGTGCTCAGTATCTGTTAAAATAATCTGCAAGAATCATTCATATTTCTTTTCTGTGTGTGAAATGCAAGCTGATGACTAGGAATTGTTTTATCTCTAGGGGTTTTATTATTTGAGTGGTTTTGCGAACAGTTCATTGTCCTTCAAGACCTCATCTTGATTAAAACGTGTTTTTACAACCTAAAATACCTTAATGATTGTTCTTTTATCTATACAGTCAGACTGAACAGAGCTGCTTAATGCATACGCTGGCCTGCGTGTTCTTTCTTGTAATGTCACTATTTGCCTGGCCACTTGCTCTTAGAGTTGAGGGGAATCTCTAATCACATAAATGTCAAGAGAGGTTATATTTTGGAAGAACAGTGACTTAGAAAAAGTATTCACAATACACAATGTGTCTATAATTGTATTTCTGATATTCATTAAAATACTTAATTTAGATGTGGGCAGATAATCCTGATCTTACCAATGGATATCTGCACAGCAAAGGCTTATAGCTCTGCCATTGAGGAGTCGCTGTCATTACACGGCAGCATTACAGCAGAATGCTGAACTGAGTGCTCCAGGAAAGGCGTTCTTTAATTTTAAGACACACTGAGAAGCTTTAATTTAACAACCTTTATCTCAGCTGTGTGCAGCCTTGCTTGGGCTTTGTTCTTTGAGGTTATGAAGGATGAATCAAAATGTCAGATAAGGACTGAGGCAGCAGAAACTCTTCTTCATAGAAGACGCAGGTCTCAATTTGTCTGGTAGTCTGAAGATGGAGTGCGTCGCAGAAATCTGATCAATGCTAATAACTTTCTGCCCCACAGCAAATAAAAGTAACAATGAACGATGAAGATATGGACACTTACGTGTTTGCTGTTGGAACGAGAAAAGCATTGGTGCGACTTCAGAAAGAGATGCAGGACCTGGTATGTGTGCTCATAAGGGAATAATAACAAGATAAAACCAGTGGGATGTAAGAACCTCTAATCAATAGGTCACTTACTTTCTTGGGAACAGCTGAAAACTTGCGATTGACCTGTTGGAATTACTGTGCGGGGGAAAAAGATATTTTCATCTAATAGATGGACATTTAATGCCATCAACCATCCGAAGCACTATCCAGCTGCTGCCAGAACTGCAGGAGAAGAGGCAACTGAAAGCAACTCACCTCCTTTTTTTGTTGTATAGCTAGCTTAGGAGGAGGTTGAAGTACGTTTGGGATACACGCGAGTCTCATTCTCCTAATCTAATTTGCACAAATGACTTTGTAAAGGATGGAAATATGAACTTACGTGATGTGCGATGTGGAAAATTTGGGGTCATGTTTTTACCTAGTCTGAAATCAAGAAAACTTGCCATATATTCAAGCCCTGAATTTTGCAAAGAATGTAGTCATAATGAGCAGTGGCTTGCAAATCTCTTCTCTCATAACATCTCATATGGCACTCAAAGGCGGTTGGCAGGATGCCAGTTGGTCTTGTTATTTTAGCAAACAAAATAAGCAAAATACATTAACCTTTATCAGGTGTGCCGGCATGGATGTATTACTCGTTTTTTTTTCCTTAAAGTACTCGCTACTGAGGAGAAATACTAACTTAAAGGCTACAGGCATCGGTATTGCGTGCTTTACTTTACGCTTGAACTGTCCCCAGGCAGACTGGGTGACTGAATTAATGCACTTTTATTGTTTCTTATCTGGTACTTCTAGGGGTGCCATTGTGCTGCAACAGTTTAGTTGTTAAGCTATTTGCGTGCTTGTGCTATTTTTATTTTTTTCCCCTCTTCCTCTCTTTGCAACAGAGCGAGTTCTGCAGCGATAAACCCAAGTCTGGTGCAAAATATGGGCTTCCAGATTCGCTGGCTATCTTGTCGGAGATGGGGGAGGTCACAGAGGGAATGATGGACGCAAAGGTGATCTTGAGTGACTGAGTACAAATACTCCTCGGTGTCCCTGGTACTTGCAGGCTGTGCAAAAGTTCTGATCTTTGTCTCCTGTAAAAGTCACGAGAGCTAAATGACCCTAGTGAGATCTGGGAGAATCAAGAGAAATGTAAGGGCTAGAAGAAGGGACTAATTGCCACTTCTTTATTCCTTTTATGTAGCAACTGGTAGTCCAACATATGATGTGAGGACTTAAAACTGCCTTTCAAAGCCTCAGCTCCAGCACCTGGCTTGAAGGAGTGTGTTGCTCTCTCTGCAGGTCCTCAGTGTTGATGTTTGTTATCAAATGAAATGGCAAATCCCAAATGAGAACAACTCAAGAGTTACTAGACACGTTAATTCCATGCACTGAGGCCTCTTCTAGCAAAAGCTAAAAAATCTAGCGGTTTAAATTGCGGTGTCACTGTGGCAAACTGAGCACAAACATTTTCTGAGCGATGTACGGCCACGCTGCAAGCCAATACGGAGCGCATAGGCTGACTTAGGTGTTGGTGATAGGAGAAACTAACCCCTGTTTCTCTTTTAGATGATACATTTCCTCACGCACTATGCTGACAAGATCGAGTCCGTCCAATTCTCGGACCAGTTCTCCGGTCCAAAACTTATGCAAGAGTACGTACGTATAACGCCAGATCTCTCCTTGCAGTAGCTGCTGTAACAGTAAGCAAAGTAGAGGCTGACAAACCTGTTTGCAGCGTGGAGCTGGCTGGAATGCACATCAAGAGAAATTGGGAGCAAAGGTGAAACAGCTGAATAAATACGCTCCCAATGCTCACAAACGCTGCAGCAGTGTAGGTGATCCAGGTGCTGCATTGCCTTAATGTTTATTTTTGAGTGCTGGTCACTCTCTAGTTTGGGCAACTGCAAATCTCTGATAACACCTGGCTGTTACAGTGTACACAGCTCATGGAAAACAACCGAGTAATCCCACTAAGAGGACACAGCATGTTAGAGTTCAAGAGCCAAGCAATAACGCTGCAGGAGTGGTTGAAAAAGCACGTTAATGCGTTCCAACAGCATCTGAATTAAGAACTAGCTTTGAGCAAAGTCTGAAGAGTTTAAAAAAAAAAAAAAAGTGCTTTTAAAGCTGCTGCCTCAGAACTGCCAAGCAGTGGGTGCTTTATCTTATCGTCTGAGTTACTATGTAGGCTTTTGCAAGGGTGTATTATGCTTGCAGGCATATAAAAAAATGATCCCTATCAAAACTTGAAACTGCCCTCCAAAAGGATCGTGCTTTCGTTTAATTATAAGACAGCGGCATGCGTGCCTTGTACTGAAATTGCTAGGCTTTGGAGGCTCTCTGGAATGTAGGTCTGACTTTGTTGCACGAGCCTGAGGTTTTTTTGGGCAGTCAAGTCTTGAATTCCTAAGAAATTTTTTTCTTTCTTATTGATAACTTACATAAGCCTTATGTCTCAAGCAGTAGTATAAACTTTGGGGTATATGTAAAACCTTTAAAAAATGTACAAGCTTTTCTAGGGGTCAGATGACTTCTGACAATCAGCTTGGGTGTTGTTATTTGTATGGTTTTACATTATTGTCTTCTCACTGCATATTTTTTGCGTGAAACAGTTCAGGAATCTGAATAGTTTGAAACTTAAGTCTTGTTTATTTTATTCTTGTGAGTAGTTTGCAACTGTCTCTTGGTTCTTGATGAGATTCCAGCTAACAACACTTAGTATTTTATATGCCCATGTTTTTCTTCACTGATTCCAGCCCCTTTTTCTTTCTTACCAGGGAGGGTCAGCTTACAAAACTGCCCGAAACTAAAAAGACACTTTTGTTTACATTTAATGGTAAGAGAACTGGTGTATGCGTGCAAATGTATCTGGGGGGCGTTGTGTTTTACCTGTGCAAGGTGTGCTCAAGTTATGTCACCTATGGAAGACAATATTATTACGAATGACTTTGGTGCATGTGAACAGGATCGCTGACTGATGAACCTGTAAACAGAAGGCACTAATAACGAGGAGGACTCAGCAGCATACTGTGATGACAAAAGGAAACTGGACCTTGCTACTGTGGGTCTTAGTTCACAATCATATCTCTGCTGGTGGTTGTATCAGGTCTCCATTGGAAGGTGACTTGTTTTAAGCCACACTGCTTGCGGTGTGAGCTTGCACAGAGTTCCTTGGTTATCCCTGTTTTGGAAGAAAAGCAGCCTATTCCAGAAAAAGACCACAGTTCTCTTAGGAATTCACAGCCATAGCTCCAAGTAGAGTTAATGTCAGAGCCAAAACTATGTTTACTTTTTTTTTTTTTCATTCTGTACTAACAAAAAGAAGGATCATGTGGAGGAAATGTGACTGTGAAGAATCTACGTGCAATTTCCAAAGCAAAATGCCTCTGTTATTTAGTAAAGTCGTTTCCAAAGAGTATGATAAGAGTATCTTTCATGAATGGTGTGAGCAATAAGGAAGGAACATTACAGCTAATAGGAAAATTTTGCCAATCTCCCCGAATTAACAAGGAACTTTCTGTTTCAGTGCCTGGTTCAGGCAATACTTCCCCAAAGGATATGGAGTCTTTGCTGCCTCTGATGAGCATGGTTATCTACTCTATAGACAAAGCAAAGAAGTTCCGTCTGAACAGAGAAGTAAGTAGTATATGTTTTGTGCCTTCTGACTATCGAATGAAATTGCAGATGTTAACCTTTGATCCTTAATCTGAAGGCTGGGATCCTTTCATTTCCCGTAAAACCACTACAGATCCTCCATCTTGCTCATAGGGAATCTGTATTAATTGCCTTTGCTTTTATCTACAAAGGGCAAACAGAAAGCTGATAAGAACAGGGCTCGCGTGGAAGAGAACTTCCTTAAGCTGACTCACGTGCAAAGACAGGAGGCTGCCCAGTCCCGTCGAGAGGAGAAAAAACGGGCAGAGAAGGAGCGAATCATGAACGAGGAGGATCCAGAAAAACAGCGACGGCTGGAGGTGAGATGGATTTTCAGCTTGTTCCAAGCTACCGGCAAATTTCTGCTATGTATCTCCAGGGCTGCTTGTAGGCATACAACCAGCAGCGAACAGCTTTGATTTCTTGCTTTGCCAGAAGGCAGCACACGCTTCCTGTGTGTACTCTCTTGCTTTCCCAAACATGTGAGGGCTCCCAGTGGGGAGCCAGCTCACGTGGTTAGGGATGCGAATCTAAGTACAGTACTGGGGGTTGCCTTCTTTGTTCTCTTCAGAAATGATCAGCGTGTTCTTTGAAGGGATCGCTGATGTTCATTTAGCTCTCTGTATCCTTTCCTACAGGAAGCTGCTTTGCGGCGTGAGCAGAAGAAACTTGAGAAGAAGCAGATGAAAATGAAGCAAATCAAAGTGAAAGCTATGTGACTCCACTGTGAGACGCCTGTCTCAGTGCCACCTGCAGAATTTTAATTCACAGGGTACAAAGGCGTACTTAACTCCATAATCCTACACTTTTTTGAACACTACTAGCCATTAAGGGAAATGCTCCTTGCATTGGTGTTACTTATTTAAGTATTACAGCAACATTGCAGGTGTATGTAGAGAGCTTTGTCTCAGCAGTTTTATTCCAGGTGGTATAAATTTTTGCTACTTGTCTGTTTAAAAAAATTTGCAATATTCTTGAATGCTCATTGTCATTTGTTCTTCAAAAACATATGATTGTAAACCTGTCCACATGTGCTGGTAACATATTAATGCTTTGGTTTTAAACTTTGGTTTTAGTTTTGGGGGGGAAGGGGGAAATTATTAATTTAAGGGGAGGAAAACTGCACAATAAGCATTTACCGTGCATTTATTTGCATCAAGCTTTTAAAGGCACAAAACTTAGCCTTCCATACACAGTATGGATACTTCAGGGATTTAAGTCCAGTAGAACAGAAGTGTTTTTTTAACAGACAAGGGTCTGAAACAGTGTTAGGTCACCTGTAGGCATGATTGGCATACGTGTAAAACATGTAGATGGGTTAGAGACCAGGGAATGGAATACATGAGCATTACTTCTTACCTGTGGTTTTGAGTGCTGCGAGCTTAATACGATGTCAAGTCTGTAATGTCAGCGTGGTGTTTCTTCAGGAGTTGAGTGCATGGTGAGTTAGCAGCTTCAGCTAGTTTTTCCTTGAATATTTTAACTGTACAAATTTGCCTCAAAAACATTTCTTCTAGTCTTAGCAGCTGCTGCCTAATTCACTCCAGCAAGAAGCTAGATTCAGTGAAGTATCTGCTATTGCCAATTTCCCCAAGCAAGTAAAACTTTGAGAGGCTGTATCCTCTTGACATGCTAAGTGGTCACTTCAGGTTTTTGAGCATAAATGGGGGAAAGGAAGTGAGCGTCCTTGTGCAAGCACTTGGCTAACTGAGAGCTCTGCATTTTATAAATGCTTCCTGACTAGAAGGCATTATATTGTTGCTGTAACAGACTTTTTACAGTTTTGTGGGGAAACAATGTCTTGCATTTTCTTGTTCAATATGTGCAAATTTTGTTCCGAGGCAATAAGAGTGAGCTGCTGTTGAAACAGCAATTGCTTAAAATTCTTGTTCCAGCATGGGATACTTCAAGCTGATTTAAATGCAGAAGTCTGTAACCTGATACATGCAAATACATTAATTTTATAATGGTTGGTAAAATTAATTTAAAACCAAAACTAATGTAGATTATGTGAAATTTTAGCACTACTTAGCTTTAAAGATTAACGTGGTCTTGTTTCACGAAGTTCTTGGAAAGGAAATAGTAGTTTGTGCTCTTTTTGAATAAGTCGACAGTGTTCCTGAAGTCCTATGGCAGCTAATTTTGTAATATGAACATTCAAATGAACTACCTAATGAAGAGTAAAATATAATTGAAACACTCCGCCTGCCTAGTTTACTGGACTCTGTGTTCCTCTCAGATACTCCCCCTGCCTACTTTAATGTTCCTCTCAGCATCTCAACACTTTATTTGCCCTGTTTAGGGTATAAAAGCGTGTTTTTTGTGTGAGGGAGGCGGATGCTGTAACCACAGGAGGGCCTTTTCGGGGGAAATACCGGGGCTGGAGGACGGGCACGCTGACGGGAGCCAACATGGCGCCCGCCATTCCCCTCCCTCAGGTGTGCGGGGCTGCGAGCCGCCATTAGGCGCGGCGGTAGCGGCGCGCGCTGACGTCACGCGCAGCGACGTGCTGGCGTCACACGCAGCGTCTCCTGCCGGTGCGCGGTGGCCGCGGCGCTGAGGTGAGGCCGGGGCCGGGCCGGGGCTGAGGGGACCGGGGGGGGCCGGGAGGGGACCGGGCCGGGGCTGAGCCGCTCTCGTCCCCCCAGGTTGCCTTCAGCAGCGTGTGGCGACGCACCCGCGGCCTCCATGTCTTTCCTTGTAAGTAAACCCGAGCGCCTGAGGGTGAGTGTTACCCCCCGTCGGGAGCGCCACGGCCCGCCCGGCTCCTTGGGAACCGCGCTTGGACGCTGCCTGCTTGCACACCTGCTGCTTCAGCGCTTGTTCCTTGCACACTTGCTGCTTGTACCTTTGCTCCTTGCACATTTGCTGCTTGTACCTTTGCTCCTTGCACACCTGCACCCAGAACACTTGCTCCTTGTACACTTGCTCCCTTGCTCCTTGCACACTCGCTGCTTGTACCTTTTCTCCTTGCACACTCACTCCCCGCACGCGTGCATCCCCTTCGTGTGCAGCACCCGGCATTTACAACAAACGTCGTATTTAAGGGAAAGCCGATTCTCTCCGACCTTTCCTCATGAAGCGACTGCCCTCATCGCACCGCGTACAGCTCTGCTTTTTCTGAGCCTTGCTGAGTTTGGGAAGTTGAACCTCAGCGTTGCTTAATTGTGCATTTTTGAGCGTTAAAGTGATTGGTTTTACACAAGAGAAGCGCTTCTAGTGGCTTAAACCAACAGGGTTATGCTGCACTGTGTGCTTTGAGTCGCTGTCACCCAAGACTGGCGCTTTCCAGGACTGGCCTTGCTCACACCAAGCAACATAACCTCACTTCTCCCTGCTTTTACTGAGCTGACGGGCTAATGTGCTGCTGTTCCTGACTGTTTAATTTAACGCCAACTTAATCAACGCTCTGCAAGCCTAGAACTGCATATTTATTGCCTATTACATACGTAGGCCTATCTTTTTCAAATCACAAAGCCAAATGGAATGGTAGAAACATTTCTGTGCACAAGCTGATGCTTGCTCTGAATTTTAAGCATGAATTCTGGAAGGGAACTACAGCTTTACAACACTTGGGTTTTAATTTTGCATCTAGTTAATGGATATATTGCTAAAATAGTTCTCAGAGTTCTAAGACATTGTTTTGTTATAACAAGCTGAATCTTTTTCACACCTGTTACACCTAAAGAAACTTTTATTTGCCTGTATAAGGGTGCGTAGCATGGTAACTATTTTCATCTGCGTGTATGAAGACTCTTGTCTGAATAATTTAAAGTTAACCTTATTGCAAGTGCATGCTATCCAGGAGAGGTGGCAGCACTACGTGCTTGCTGGGTGCATACCAACCCAGTGGCACAGGAAGGTAACGTTCTTGTCCAGAGTAAGGATGTAGCTCCAATGTTGCAGCTTTTAGATCACAGTAAAACTGTAGAAGCGTTAGGATTGCTTTTATTTTTGGGGGTGAGGAGGGAAGAGGGAGTAGATTGTCTCTAAAGGAAATAACTAATTTATTTTTATTTTTTTTTCTTTTAGCGGTGGGTGTCGGAGAAGTTCATTGTCGAGGGCTTAAGAGAGTTTGAACTGTTCGGAGGTAAGTTTTCCTCTCGTTAGATGACGTTGGGAAGGTTAATTATAATTCACGAGTGAAAGTGGGTTTTGATACTGACGATAGCTCCGCAGCGTGCCTGTAGGAGGGCTGCTTGGTTTCTGGTCTGCTTTGTGTGGAACGAGCAAAGTCATCCACCACGACGCAGAAATCTTGATCAGTGACTTAGAAAGCAATCAGAACATAGGAAATCAGGATCTCATCTAGAGTTTGAGCTTCTAGAGGGAGTGGAAAAACTTTCCCTACTTTAAATAAATAACCCTTAGACAGTTTCTTCTGTATTTGGGCTAAGTATGTATGTCATTTGTCGATGTCAGTTTACATTTATGTGGAATATCTGAGCAGTAGCACTGTTTGAATCTTTAATTCCCATTCCTGTACTACGTTTGATTATTTTTAATGTAATTATCTGTAAATGAAAGCTTTGTCTACAATATATTTGTATGTATGTGCTATCAGTAAGTATGACGCAGGGTTATTAGTTTTCATCAGTAAGTTCCAACTATATTTTGAATGGGTGTCTGTTGAACGCAATTTGGTGAACAATTAATTTCTTTACTCCAGAGCAGCCTCCGGGTGACTCTCGGAGAAAAGTAAGTGGCTTTTGCAGGCTGTGGTGCTGTGGTTCATTGCATGGAGATTATCCTTGTGACAGTTTGATTTTTCTTTTTACCTTAGTTCTATATTTCATCTCTATATTTAGCTCTACGAGTGTGGAGACAGGTTTCACCCTGGAGTGGAGGTTTTGGTGTGTGGTTTTAAAACTGGACTTGACTTGACAAAACTTTAAACCGAATCCCTCGGATTCGAGGGTCTCTCTTTGGAGGTGATTGAGAGCTGATTCTTCAGAGACGTTCATCTCTTTGAACTCCTTGAGAATCGAGGGATGAGGTTAGCCTATGAGACTTCTGAAAACAGCCCCCAAATTTTTATTTTGGCCGTTCTAAGCCAGTGTTCCGCTCTGAACACGCTGATTCTGGCTTCCTTATTTTTCCCTGCAGAGCATTCACACCAGAGGTGCCAACATCAGAAGCAAACATCTTGTAATTTGCAGCGACTTTATGTCCTGTTGGCCGCTCTTCTTCAGAGCCAATTCTGAGAGCAATGCCCACAGAATAACACAATTTACAGCAAAATATATTGGTCTAAATGATTTCCTACCTGCCCACACCATACCGAAACATTTCTGTGTGCAGGTGTTGCTTTGGTTTAAGCTAATTACAGACAGGAATTAAGCGTGATTAGTTTATACCTGTGTCAGTTTAAGCCGTTATAATTGATTTTGTGTCAGTGTCTGTAATTTGCTGGCACAAACAAAGCTGAAAACATGAGATATATACGGAATGTTTTGTATAAAGTCAAGCGAATTCACACCTTATTTAATTGCTGAGCTTCCAGCATATGCTGCGCTGGAAGCACATGGAGATCGGCATCTGGATGGTTTTGGTTAAAATACTCCCTTGTGGTTTTGGACATCACAGTGACTTGATTTTCATTTTTACATCTAAATAAATGTTACTTTTTCTATCATGGCTACGCAAAAAGGCAAAAAAATTGGGGGAAGGGGCAGGAGGAAAATTGTCTTGCTCATGCTAAAAGGGAGTGAAGGAGCGAGGAGGCGGTGAGGAAGGCAGAACAAAAACATTCCCTCTTCCTAATTCAGACGGATGTGATTTGGCAGAGGCAGATTCTTGCTAGCATCATATAACTGATTTGCTTATGGCATTTGTAACAGCACTTATCTTTCAAGGATTAATTTCCTTAAACCTATTTCCAATTAAAATCTGATCAACAAGACTGAAGGCTAGCTCCTAATGAATGCCAGCCCACGAAGCCAGTCGTACGTGACTTCATTTCGCAGCTGCTTTTGCTTTTGACCATACACCAAAAGTTGTCCCGTGTGAAACCGCAGAGGAGCTTTTTTTGCAGTGTTTCATGAGTGACATTTCAGTTTAACTTTTTTTTTTTTAAACTCTCGTATGATGTTGATAAATCTCTGGTAGAGCTCCTTGTGCATTAACGTAGTTATTGGTCGCTGCTAACGCGAAGCCAGGTGAGTGAAGACCTCTGATGTTCTGGAAAACTTTGAAACGGGGATTTCACAGCCTTTTTCCATTCCTGTTGAAACAGCCTGCGCCATTCATAAATCTCTCGCATCTGTTTTGTTGGCTTACGCTATATTTGGAGTGGAGTTTATTAAAGCAAACCACTTACGCACTGCTCCGTGTTTCACCAGCTGTCGCTGCTGCACACCGCTGCTTATCAGAGCCTTCCGCTTTCCTTTCCTTGGTGGTGCCTTTCTGCTTCAGAGGTTTCCATCTGCCTGTGTGTCTCTGTGTGAAATCGATGGCAGAAGTCACGAGTGACGCAACCCAAGGCAGAACTGACGAGGATCTTTAACAGAAGTTGGAAATAGCGAGGGGAAAGTCGCTGCCTGTTTCAGCCGAGCCGCAGCACGGTGCAGTGCTATGGCTGGAAGTAAAGGTTTTGAGATCTGAGGGGTTGGCGACCCTGAAACAGACGCCGGCTAAGTTGCTGTACTAGAGCTGTGCGAGCTGGATTTGTGTCCTAGCACTGTTCACAAAGCAAAGTTTCACCTTTTCGATAACTAAAAAATAAACCCGTTTTTAAGGTAGGCAGAGAGAGGTAAAATGTGTCCTGGTCAGTCAGTCCAAAAGCTGAACTTAGGAAGCCTGAATAACGTACTCCCAAGGTATGCTTAGAGCTGAACCTTTCTCAGGAGCTGAACCCTCAAACAGAACCAAAGGTAATTAATTTATGGTGAATTCACATCTGAATTTGTTGCACGACATTTACCCTTGGCTGAGCGTAGAACAGCGCCTTGTTTTTCAGCTGTCACCGTGTCCTTTCCATCTCTCAGCAATGGAAAAAAAGAGTATTCACTGTCACTGCAGGAAAAGGAACAGGCGTCATGAATCAAGAGGAAAGGGCTGATAAAGGGCACTCGCAGTTGACGAAGAATGAGTTGGCAAAAATGAGCTGGGGTTCCAAATGTCAGGAGGAGTTAATGTGCTACAAATTTGACATAACGAAGTCTGGACTTAGCCACCAAATAAATTTGGATCCCCGTCAGGATGCGCTCCTTGTGACTTTGGAGACTTAAGCGAGTTGCAAGATACAAAGGAACTTGCAAGAAGTTCCTGCTTGGAAAGATGTACGTGATTGCAATAAAGCAGATAGCTTTGTGCCAGGTGTGTCAGGGTAGTGTAGCTGGCAGGCTTAGGAGCGCTGCTTCCCTGCATGGTGTTTTTTTTCCTATTCTTTTTCTTTTTTCCCTGTACGCACAAATGCATTGCAGCTCAATTTTTGCTTTCCTTTGGAGCTTTTCTTTCCACGTGTGTCCGACCTTCATACCTTTGCTACGGTGGGTTCATCACTTGGACGTTCAGCTGAGCAGCTTCAGCTGTGCTGCTCTTCTCCCAGATGAGCAGCTGAAAAGCAGAGGCCCCAGCTGCATCAGGCAGGAACGCTGCCTGCCACCGTGCAGGGAGGTGCCATGAACGAGCTTTCCTTTGGCCTTTGCTCGGGCAAGACGAGGGTGACCCAGAAGTCTGTAAACAATAGGAGAAAGATAGTTACTATAAAGCAGTGCTCAAGCTGCCCTGGGGAGTAGTAATTGGCTTTATCCAAATATTTCCAAATAAATTTTAGCTTAAGCTAAGTGAGAATACTGCCTTTTACGGTTATATGCTTAAAACACAGATGTCTGGATCTTCTGAAATGAGGCATCTCCTGGATTTTGATTGAAATTTAACTATTAATTGTTTTAACAGCAGTTAAATTGTCACTTTTATAGTTTTTTCATATTGAGTGTGTATGATAAGGAACAGATGACTTTTCTACCATGTGATCTTTATTTCTTTTGACCTGACTTTATTTTTTCCCCAGACAAATGAGGCGAGCTCCGAGTCGATAGCTTCTTCCCCGAAAAGGGACACCATGAGCAACTTCCTCCCAGACAGCAGCTGCTACGAGTTGCTCACTATCATAGGTAAGATAACTCCTGGGCTGGAGGATCGGAGGTCTGCTCTGCAATTAGAATAATTTCTGCAGACCTGTTGGCCTTTTCTTGATTAATGAGTTATTTTTTGACATTAGATGCCCTTCTTCAGTGATTTAAAAATCACTTTAATAAAAACTGAGATGCTTATCCCAAAGGCTTGCAACTCAGAGTCGTGTGGCACATTAACAATACTGAGTGTAACGTACAAAGTCAGCAGAAGGACCCTGAAATCCTGTCCTTGGAGGGTCTGTGGCCAAATCCTTCTACTTCTGGCTCAGTTTTGAACTTGAAAGGCTGGCTAATACTAACTGGCTGGCTAGGATAAGTTCTCTCAATGGGATACATGCTAGGGAAAATGGTATCTGCTGGAACAATTACTTTCACAAGGCCATGAGTAGTTTGAGTACATGAGTATAACGATTATTTAAGGGTCAAGGACTGGAGGAGTTCTTTAGAAGTGTGTGCTTCCAGAAATATTGCTGAAGCTGTATTGCCTTTTCTTTCAGGCAGAGGCTTTGAAGACTTGATGGTTGTGAACCTGGCCAGGTATAAACCCTCAGGGGAGTACGTCACGGTCAGAAGAGTGAACTTGGAAGCCTGCACCAACGAAATGGTCACGTTCTTGCAGGTAACATGAGTCCACTAATACAACAGTGCAAGTTTAGGAGAGAACAGATGGCAAGAACAGTGCTTATCAATCCTGTATTCGTATTTCTGCATTTCCTCAATTGAATCAATCTCTCTTTTATTGTTTTTTAGGGGGAACTTCACGTTTCCAAGCTCTTCAACCACCCTAACATCGTGCCATACAAAGCAACTTTCATTGCTGACAATGAGCTGTGGGTGGTAACATCTTTCATGGCCTATGGTAGGTGGAGGGGGAGCACCCTGACTGGCCATCATATCCTGTTAAATCAGGTGTAAGAGCTGCTGCATCCTGGAGCATCCTTGTTTTTCTGACCACTGAAGAGGTGTTTTGTTTCTTGTTAGGTTCTGCGAAAGATTTAATCTGTACCCATTTTATGGATGGGATGAGTGAATTGGCTATTGCGTACATCCTCCAAGGAGTACTGAAAGCACTTGACTACATCCACCATATGGGCTATGTACATAGGTAAAATACTAATAATTTAAAAAAAATGTCACTGTGCAATAAACTTACATCTGAACCCTGAAGACCAGTGTCTGAAGGTCTGAAGTCACGACAAACCACACTGGCAGGCAGACTTAAGGCTCTGTTCAGGTGCTGTGTAGTCTCGGAATTGAGACTGACAGCAAGGGAAAATTTGTCCTGTTGCTGCAGAAGGTCCTGAGTCCATAACCTCCAGTCCCACAGTTCTCCTTGCCACAGAAACTTTCTTTGGGATAATGCAAAGTGAGTGATTCGAGTCCTGTTAGTGCTTGTATACGTAGTTTTGCACGGCATTCAGGATGGCCATCAGGACTCTCAGCCTCCTGGCATGCTTTTATCTTTTCCACAGGTGCTTGCTAAGGTTGATTTAGTCTTCAGTGCTGTGATGTCGTTTAATCTCTTCCTAAATCACTGTGTCCATCCTTTAGCATGTTTTTCCTTTCCTCTGATATATCCTGTTGTGAAAGTGAATTTTAAACACAGAATGTCCTAGGTTGTTAGTGGTCACTACATTTATTTTATGTGAAAGTTCTTCAGCTCAGGTGTTCCTGCCTTAAATCCCTTGTAGTGCATTTCCACGCTAGCAGTGTTCCTGGGGGTGCTGTAAGGAACATAAATCCTCCGAGGGCAGAACATCTGACTTCTTTTTTTGTCGTTTAAGGAGTGTGAAAGCCAGCCATATCCTGATCTCCGTAGATGGGAAGGTGTACCTCTCCGGCCTGCGAAGTAACCTGAGTATGATTAACCACGGGCAGCGACTCAAAGTTGTTCACGACTTCCCCAAATACAGCATCAAAGTCCTACCTTGGCTCAGTCCCGAAGTCTTGCAGCAGGTGTGTTATAAAGACAAAACTACCGCTTGTGCTCAGTGATAGCATCTCGGTGTAATTTTCTGAGCTTTTAGGGCCTGTTCTGGGAAAAGAAAAACAGCCAGAGTTGCTTTTTCTCGTGATGAGCATCTTACTTCATGCTTTTTAGCTTAAAACTACTACCACCACCACCAAACCGTCCTGTGTGTGGGTTGTGCCATTTCTTCTCTCATCATTTGGGTTTGTTCTTCTGCATGGTGAGTCGTGAGCATTGCCTGTCCACGTTGCAAGTCCACAATTTTTATTTTCTTTTAGAATCTCCAGGGTTACGATGCCAAGTCTGACATTTACAGCATAGGGATAACAGCCTGCGAGCTGGCAAACGGACACGTCCCGTTTAAAGACATGCCTTCCACCCAGGTACGGTTTAAAGGTTCTTCCCTTCTCTCTTTCATCTGAGCACGTGGAAGTGTCTTGCAGCACTGGGTTGTGAAGACAGGAGGGTGCTGTGCCTCCCGGAATTCCCTTCCCATTGCTGCTTTTTCCGTAGAACTGCTGTGCTGCTGTATTAAATAAACCTTTGGTGTCCAAACGAGTAGAAATCTGAGAAACTGTAACTGTTGTGTTTGCATGCGTGGGATGTTGATGTCCCTTCACTTCCAGATGCTCTTGGAAAAGCTGAACGGGACTGTTCCCTGCCTGCTAGACACCACCACTATCCCTGCCGACGAGCTGACCATGAAAACCTCGCGTTCAAGCGCTAACTATGGGCTGGGCGAGAGCATGGCCATTAGCAACGTGAGAGCAGCCAACGGCGAGTCAGCCCTGCACCCTTACCTGCGGACCTTCTCCGCCTGCTTCCACAACTTCGTAGGGCAGTGCCTGCAGCGGAACCCGGACTTCAGGTAAAGCCAGGCCGAAGCTGCTCTTCGCAGCCATGCCACGAGCATCTAGGGGCTGACTGAACCAGGAGAGCCAGCAAAGGTTGTTTGAAGTTTTTTTCTGAAACTGTAACTGCGCGAGGATGTGCTCTACAATGAGAAGAGCATGCAAAGAACATAAAAAAAAAAAAAAGGCGGTATTAAAAGCAGGTTAAAATCTTTTTTTAAGAGAGCCTGAAGAACTTCTGAGTTCATAGCTCTGCTTTGCAACCTTCCCTGGGGAGCGGAGAGGTCCTGCCCTGTCTTTCTGGTGCTCATCAGACCGCTCCACGAGGTGTGAAGAGCAGGAGCAGCTTTCTGCTGTGTTAGTGGCTTCAGTCTTCACAGTTTGAGTGCCAGAGCTGCTGTGAGGGAGGGGATGGGACAAGGTTGTGCCAGTGAACTGCCCACAGAACTACGCTTGAGCATCTCGGAAGGACAAAGTGTCACTGACTAATTTTTCTTGTCTGCTTGCTTTTCTCCCTTCTACAGGCCCAGTGCAGGCGCTCTCCTTAATCATCCCTTTTTCAAACAGGTAAGGAACTCGTTTAATATGCACAGAACGGTGGCTTTTCTGCAGTCATTAGCTTACCCTGTCACTGAAGCTGAGGGTGGGAGTGTTGAGTTGCTTCATCCTTTCAGATCACAGAAGAATTAGTTTAGTTTGGTGCAGCTTGGTGATCGTCAGCTTCTCCAGGAAGGTGAATGAGGCGCTTGTTCTCTGGGAGTGAGGTAGCTCTTGGAGCAGCTGCCCGTTCTGTGGGGCTGCGACTTCTCTTCCTTGCTGAGGCACACAAGTGCTGCTGCAAGGACTGCATGCGAAGCGCTTTCCAGTTACAAGACGCAGAACAGAAATCCTTGGCACCTCTCGATGCAGGCAGGAGGACAGCACTGCCTTATTTGCAGCCTGCCTGTGTGGGGAAGTATTTCAGCAGCTGAGTTCTCTCCTTTTTGTGCAGATCAAGCGCCGTGCTTCCGAAGCACTCCCTGAACTTCTGCGCCCCGTCACCCCAATCACCAATTTTGAAGGAACGCGGCCCCAGGATCCCAGTGGCATTTTTGGGCTGGTGTCAAACCTGGAGCAGCTAGACGTGGATGACTGGGAGTTCTAGAACAAACAGGGACTGTACGTGGTTCTGGAGGAGCTTCCTGGACATTGTAATTTATTGGTCCTGTTCATAAAAGGTGATGAATGTTACATGTAGAAGAGTTTACAGGTCCTTGGGAAGGAACTTCAGCTGCCTGTTTACTTGGAAAGTAGCCTGGAAACAAACGGACAGACCTGAGCTGGAAAAGGCTCAGCCCCAAGGAACTGTGGAATATCCCGGTTGGTACAGTGCCCCAAGTCCTTGCAGCTGAGATCACGAGAGTGGGTTGAGCGACTCTGTTATGGTCTCTGTTTCTGTTTCTAAAAATCACTGGCTTCCTTGTATCACAGTCAGAGGCTGCACGTCTCTACCCTCTTTTGTTCTTTATTTTTAAGGGTGCCTTAGAGTTAAGAAAGGGAAGGAGGCAGCTCTTAGCTTTGGGCACGTTCTTAGAGCTGGTCAGATGAGGTATAGCGTTGTCACCAGGTACATCTTGAGAGTGGGGGGGAAAAAAGGAGTGTGCTCTTAGTCACTGCTTTGGGGTGGAAAATTGGAAGTAGAGGATGACCTGATTGTGTTTTTGTCACATTCACTGCATTGGACGTTCCTCTGCAGCACTGAGTTCTTCTCCAGGTTGGGAGAGGCCTTGAAGAGACTCCTCAGCTGATGCTGAGTACTCTGAACTCCAGCTCAGACAGGGCAGGGCATTCCAGCCTCTTCTCCCATGGCTGTGCCAACAAACGCAGTGTGTAATTCTGTGCAATGTACCAGCATTTTTACTCCCCACAGCGTATCTAGTTCAGCCTTCTGTTAGCTGGGCTGGTTTCACAGCATGAAGCATTCACACCAGCTTGTTCTCACTGACTTAACTTGGCACAGAGGGAAAGCAATTTGATTTTTCATGCAAAATCCTCTTATTCACAACTCCTCTTTGAACATCATGTACAGAATTATCTTAAGCCACTGCTGTTCCACCTTCCCTGACTGAATGCCAGGTTTAAAAAAAGTCCTCCGCTTGCTTTCACATGGCTTCCCTCGATTCATGGCCATGGCAGCTCTCCCCCATTCCATGGTATTTGTTTTTGGAGGTGTGTTTAAGGCTTTTAGTTTGACCTTTCCAAGGACCGCGAGTGCTGGGGGTCTTTCTACTCTTCAATGAAGCACTGAGAATCCAGTCCTGCAGGTGTGGTTGATGGGAGCAGTGGTGCTGGCAACAGGTCCTTCTTGTGTTTATAAACTGTACTTGAACCCAGATAAAGTTTGTTACTCTAGTTTTTTGCCAAAACAAATAAAATATTTCTGAAGTTTTTAAGCCTGCTGTTTCTGCACGGTGATGGAGTAGATCACAGCAGTGATGACAAGGTCGCTCCACAAGCTTACGGTCTTCCCTGCTCCTTACTTAAGAGGCTGCATCTTGTACCTCAGCTCACCTTGCCATAATCTCAATCCCTCTCACCCAAGCTTGCACAGGGACAGGCTTAGTGCTACTTGCAGCAAGAAAAAAAATCAAAGCCACAAAATCAAAGTGCCACTTGCAGCATAAAACCTTTGGGGTGGTGGTAGTGACACGCTTCCTCACGGAGGTAATGCCCACTGAAGTCCTAAAGCCTGCTTGACTTACCTCTTAAATTCCCCTGGGACCCAGGAGGCGAGCAGGAAAGACAGGAGGAATACACTCCTGTGAGCTGAAATAAGCAGAAGTCGAGCTTGCTTTCTAATGAGTTAGCATTTCTAGGGTGATGGATGACCCTAGCACAAGCTAGTACTGCTCGTTCCTCTCCCTGCTTTCAGCTTACTACATGATTAAAGGTTACAGACTTGAAGTTTAGGGTAGCGATTGCTCCCTGTAACTTAGGGATAGCTTTATGCTTCCACAGCGAGCAGTCAGCCACAAGCAGGATCAGTGCAAATTAGGTGTGAAACAGCAGTACCCCGTCCAAAAATTGTTATGAAATAATGGAACCGTCTTTAACCCTTCCCCAGGCCCAGTGCTGCACTCATCCAGGCCGTCATGCGGTCCTGCTAGCAGCACGGTGGCAGCAGGCAGTGGTACTCAGCCACAGCTCTGAGCTTACCTCCTCTTGTGCCTTCACAGAGCAGCGAACAAAGCCTCTGGCACCAGTCACGACAGCATTTTAGTAACAGCTGGCTAGATAAACGCACTGGCTACAGCTGCTGGTCCCAAGGCAACTGCTGCGGTATTTTTTCCCCCCACAAAAACTTTATTCAGCTAGATACAAAACAGCGCTTGGCTATTGTGGATCCTCGCCGTGGTCTGAATGCTCCGATTCCTCCTCCTCCTCCGCCTTGTGTTTTTCCAGTTTTGCCATGAGCTCTGAAAAACAGGAAGAGGCAGGATGAGACTCCGGGTACGGGAGAGGTCCAGCAGCGAAGCTGGGTGCCCAGGACCCGTAACCGTCCCCCTCCCCAGGAACCAGGGGAGCTACCAAAAGTCACTCGCCTACACAGAGGCTGAGCTAGGAGCTGAGTGGAGCTGACTTGGTGGCTCCAAGCACTAAAGGACGTTCTGCCTGCAGCCAAAAGCTGCGAGCCCCAGCCTAGGGCCTGGGCAAACACCACCACGCATCGGGAGCCGGTGCTGTGCAGCCGCTCCAGCTGCTAGCCCTCCCCCAGGCTGAAGCCCTCTTTCCCTCACCTTTTGCTGGGTTGAAGACGCCGTTGGTTTGCTTGTCACACACGTAACAGCGCTGGGACTTCCGATAGTGTTGGAGGGCACAGCTCTCACAGAAGTAATGCCTACACCTGGAAGGGGAGACGGATGCCACTGCCAGTCACCAGCCACAGGAGTATGATAATATGGATTACTGAGCCCTGAGGGATGCGAAAGCAAGCCACGTGCAGAGATTCCTCTGGAGCACTGGCCCCATTCCTCCCCCGTACGCAGGAAACGTGTTTCAGCACTGCTTTACTGACACTGACGTGATTGCGGAGAGCCAGCAGCGAGCTCTTCCAGGGTCACCACAGGTTCAAGTGCTGAATTTAGCAGGCTGTGGTGTCGCCTGTGGGGAAATGTGGAGGCATCAGGCAGCCAGCACCGTGGGCGAGGGCTGGCAGCATGCGATGTCCCCTCTGCTCCTTATCCTTGGCCTCTTGCCTTCCCCATGCTTCTGCTTCTCTGCTCACACCCTGCAGTGTCATTTGGTGTTCAGGAGGAAAGAAACAACAAAACCTCAAGGGGAAGATGATGCAATCAGGCAGCATCTTTTGGAAATCTAGAAGGTGCTGGGACAACAGAGGCTTGGGATCCCTACCAAGGAGATGCTTCCGATGTAGTTATGAAGCTCCCTGGGTACCTGAGGCTTTCTGCAGCTACCAGAAGAGCCACAGCAGACAAGGAGCAGGTTCCACCCACCAGCACGTAGGCAGTGACTCGATTTACCTCCACTGAATGACCAGTGGACTTGATCCTCAACAGATGTTTGGCTCCCCCTGCCAAAATAACCACTTACTTGGTGACCACGGGGTTCTTGAAGGAACTTCTGCAGATGAAGCATTTGAAAGGCATGTCCTCCTCGTCGCTGCTCACCTCGTAGTTTTCTTCGTCTGCACAAAAGAAAGTTAACCTGACTGGAGCGAGAGCAGAGGCAGCCAGGCCAGCTGATGCGTGGGACGCGAAATATTAAACACGGAGAGAGCACAGCAGGTGGGATTGAATCTCTGCTGGAAACAATAGGGTTCTGGCATCTGGGTGTCACTGATGTCAGTAACACGCGTGGGATTGAGATATAATTAGTCTAATGAGCCAGTGTGCCTGTTGCTCATCTCACAAGAGAATTTTTATAGCAGCAAGTGGGCGACGCAGAAGGGACACATCCTCCAGCCCCCTACTTTTTAGATTTTTTTTCCCCCCAAAGTAGCTGCTACCAAACTCTTCAGCTCCAAACTGAGCAGAGACCACCCCCATCCCCGCAACTGCACAGGGCTTCATCAGCAACCCTCAGCTGCAGCCTTGGGCCACAGGTATGGACGCTGAGTGAGAAATAATGATGTAGCATGGAAACATTCCAGCTTCGGGGCATCCGTGGGGCAGGAAATGGTTGCACCTCCCCGATTTCACAGGGCTCACTGCTGGGACTCATACGACAGCGTGCTATACGCTGTACAGACAGAGCAAATAACTCCCTGGTGCCAGTCGGTGGTTATCTGAAAGCAGCAGATTTGCTCAGCGCTGTCAGTGGTTCCTGGCACTACGCTTATCCCCTAGCAGGGAGTTCCACAGCTTTGTGGAACAGAGTCCTTTCTGTCTAGTATTAATTCAGTTTGAGACAACGCAGTCCCTGAGTCACACTCGAAACAGAGTATGAGAGAAGGCAGGACCGTGAGGCTGCCGCCACAATCAGCTTCAGGAGAGGCAGAGCAGAGGGGTGGTGCCGTACCATTGACTCCGTACCGGCCTTCATCCAGCTCCCGTTCAATCTGCCAGCCGTGTTTGTAGTCGGAGCGGTCGTGGAGGAACTTGCAGCTGTCTGAGGAGCACAAAGAAAGACAGATCAGTGCTCTTCATCCCGCTGCCTAGCTGCCCACAGGACACCTGGTTCAGGGGCAGCCTGAGCTGTGCCCAGGACTAAGTGAATCCTGGTTGTTTCCCCACCCAGCCCTGCTCTTCCTCCCAGGGTAGTGCCAAACAGGCCGTATCTCCTCCTCCGGACTGACACAGCGACAGATCCAGCACTGACCCACGTGGGAAGTGGGATATGGATCAGGAAATCCCATCCCTCCCACAACCTCAAGTGAGATGAACGTTACATCAAACAATTTTGCAACAGCACCACACAGTAGCTCAGCTAGTAGACAAGACACCATACATTCAGCTGCAGCAAGGCCCACTCACCTCCGAAGCCGCAGAACCCCGTTTCCTTGTAATCCTTACAGATGTCAGGCTGGTAGTCCCATCGCACCGTGGCCCGCAAGTGCTCTGGAGCACGGATGGGTCCTTTTCTGAAAGGGTGGGAGAAGGCTCAGGCCAGCTGCGCCGCTGCGGTGGGGGAGGCCCCTGGGGGCCTGGTCAGAACCAGACACCAGACTCATTAGACAGGAACAAGTCGGCAGGATCAGCAAAGTTCAAGCCCCAAACAAGCGCCTCTGGGGACAGCGCCTGAACTGCTCTGTGATCCCGCTCCTCCAAGGCTCATCCCAACCTACCTGACCATTCCCGAAGAGGCGTTTCCCATGGACGTGTCCTTGGGCTTCACATACTTCTGATAGTTGTTAATACCACGGTAGATTTTATCATCTTCCTTTCCTCTCAGTTCCTAGGGAAAAAAAATAAAATTATTAAGGGTCAGAAGAGCTTCAGGTCCTGGATTAGCTTTTACATCTCTGACAACAGTCTCCCAGCCCAGCTCTGCCTTCCTTAATACCAAGAAGTCGATAAATCCAGAAAGTTCCCCTATTTACAAGAGCAACATTTTTGTCCTCCTTAAAGGAGGAAAAGACTCCAACTCTTCTTGGCATGCAGAATGGGATGAGTAAAACACACGTACTCCTGCAGCATGGCACCAGCTCTCACAGAGCAAGGCTGACTGACCTCCTGGATCTTCTGGCTGCGCTCAAAGATGGCCTGGGCATCTTTCTCCTTCTCCGTGTCCAGCTCATACACTGCTGTGGCCCCCATGTCTTCTGGGCCAACGGGTTTCTGAAAAGCAAGAACAATTTGTGACCACAGGGAAGTGAAAACCCATACAAGATGAAGCTCCTTGGCTTAGCTGGAAACTGAACTCAGGTCTCCCTTGTCCAACACTTCAATCATGAGACCATCCTGCCTACACACAGGATGTTACAACCAAACTTTTAACCCAGCTGTGGGTGGCTCGCACCCAGTTTTAATACAGTGATGTGGTTTAGATTCCTCTTGAATGCACCAGACACCTATTCCAGCTCTCCAGGAACAGCTGCATAGAAACTGAAGAATAATTATAACCAGCCTAAACTGAAAACAAATCCAACTTATACGCCAAAAGCTTCTGGAGCCTGAAGGCTGTCACCTCCTCCTCCTCCTTCTCTCTTCCCATTTTCCTGCAGCAGGTAGGGCTAACAATATGCAGCCCACCCTTTGCAGCAGCCAAAGCGGTGAATAATTACAGCACGAGTTTTCATATTAGTCTCTAATGTGATAAGGAGACCCAAGTCTGACGCTGCATCTTTGACTGGGGACAGCCGGACGTTATTCCCATTTTACACAGAAGAAACGGAGGCACCGAGATTGACGAAATAGGTCTGAAGAGGAGTAAGAAGAATCAATACACCAAATGTCGGTACTTGCTTTTAATGCTACTTATATCCTGACCAGACTCTTACTAATGGGCACAATTTCACTGCATGAAGAGGAGAGTTAGAGAAAAAAAACAATGGGAAGAGCCCCAGACCTTCACAACTGACTTCTCTCCACTCCAGCTGCTAAGAGGCCCCTCAGGTGTCCCCTGTCAATCCCAAACAAACGCTGACCTCCCTCCGTAGCTTTTACCCCATCACAAGTCACAAGAATAAAGATGGGAGCACCTCTTAAGTTACTTGAGTTCCTTGGGGAGGAAGCTGTTCTAAAGCTGTAAACATGAAGCTAACAATTAGGTAAAGCTGATTCAAGTGCTCCGTCTCCTGAAAACCGTGTGACGGTGGGCAGCTTCGACACCATCCTGAGGTTTCAACTCCCACCTCTGAGAGAGGAGGGCCAACCTCAGGTGGCCTCCCTGTAACACAGGGGGTATTGAGAGAACAAGCCTAGCATGAAGCGTTTGTGTATGAAGAGGCAAGGAACAGAGAAACATGTCTATAGATAAAAAGCAAGAACAGCTGATCCCAAGTTCACAGAGCCTCCCTGGCTGGCTGAAGCTGCCCTCGCTCCCCAGGACCACCGCCACGCTCCGTCCTTACCGCCGACCTGGTGGATTTGTACGTGACGCCGATCTCCTTGGAGGGATCCTCATCCTCGCTGCTGCTCGCTGCGTACGCAGGCCTCTCCTTCGCGCACCGCCGGGTCTGGGGGGCAAGGGGACAGCGGGGTGAGGGCGGGCGGCACCCTGGGGACCCTCGGGACCCTCAGGGCGCTGCGCCCCGCCCGGATCAGCGCCCCCCTCCCCATTACCTTCTGGATCATGGGGTTGGGGGTCTCCCGTCGCCTCTCCTTGCGCACCACCGTGCTGCCCTCCTCGCCGCTGCTCTCTGGGGGACGAAACCCGGGGCTGAGCGGGGAGCCCGGGGGCCGAGCCCCCCTCACCCGTCCCAGAACACAGCCACAGCGCGCGCCCCCTCACACCCCTCGGCTCCCCCCCCCCCCCCCCCCGCACCGTAACAGCCCGGCTGCGAACCCGGAGCCCCCTCCCGGTGCCCTCACCCCCTTCCTGGTCGCTGCTGGGCCGCTTGCGCCGCCCCCGGCCCGCCGCCGGGCCCCGCTTCTTGAAGACGAAGCCGCACACCGGGGCCCCGTCCGCCATCTTGCGGCCTCGCGGCGGGCCGGGAGAGGGCCTCGCGCCATGGCGCCCCCTGCGGGACGGGAGGGGCGGGGAAGGGGCGGGGCCTGGAGGGAGACCACGCCCCCTTCGGGCTGCTGGGGGGGGGGTCGCGTCGCCATGGTAACAGGGAGAGCCGCGGGGCTGGGGCCCTGCTCGCTCCCCCCGCCCCTCCCCGAGCCTGCGGGCGTGCAAGGGGGGGGTGCAAGGGAGGGGGTGCACGGAGGGGTGCAAGGGTGTGTGTGTGTGTGTGTGTATGGGGGTGTGTGTGTGTATGGGGTGTGCGTGTGTGCATGGGGTGTGTTTGTGTGTGTACATAGCTGTTTGTGTGTGCTTGAGTGTGTTTGTGCATTGTGTGTGTGTGCATGGGTGTGGGTGTGCAAGGGGTGTGTGTGTGTGCACGTGTGTGTGTGCATAGCTGTGGGTGTTCACAGGTGTGGGTGTGCATGAGTGTGTGTGTGTGCATATGGGGTGTGGGTGTGGGTGTACATGAGTGTGTGTGTGTGTGCATGGGTGCGGGTGTGCAAGGGGTGAGGGTGTGTGCATGTGCATAGCTGTGTGTGTGCATAGGTGTTTGGGTGTGCATGAGTGTGTGTGTGCACATGGAGGGTGTGTGTGTGCATGGCTGTGGATATGCAAGGGCTGTAAGGGTGTGCACCAGTGCATGTGTGTGCATAGCTGTGTTTGTACACATGTTATGTGTGCGTGTGCATGCATGGAGGTGTGTGCACAGGGGTGTGTATGCATGGGGTTGTGCACGGGGTGTGTGTGCATGGGTATGTGTGTACAAGCATGCAGCCGCATGCTCGTGCCTCCATGCACATGCGTATGCAGAAGCATGCTAGGATGCGTGTGCTTCCATGGGTGTGCACGCATGGCTGTGTGCAAGAGTGGGGGTGCATGCAGCCATGTGCACATGCATGTGTGGGCTCATACGTGTGTGTGTGTGTGGGAGCATGCACGTGTACATGCATGCATCCATGTGAGTGCACAAGCATGCTAGCATGCGTGCTTTTGTGCAAGTACCTGTGTGCACGTGTGTGTGCATGTGAGTGTGTGTGTGTGTGCACATGTGTGCATGCCGCCCCTGCCGCTGGGCCTGGCAGCAGCAGACTTTAGGCAGTTCCTCTTTCCTTTGCCCTCGGTGGCAGCAGGCCGGCTCACCGCAGAGGCTGCTCGGGGGACAGAGGTGATGAACGGCATCGCTGCCACCTCCTCGGCTGGTAAACACCGCCGTAAATCCTGTAAACGGATTTTTTTGCACAGATTTTTTTTTTTTTTTTTTTTTTTTTTTTTTTTCACGGCGATTGATCGCCTGCCTCTGCAGCTGGGAGCAGGCACCACGCTCAGACCCGGAGCCGTCCCCAGCCCCACGCTGCACCGAGGAGCCCGAATGCACCCCAAAGCTCTTCCCACCAACATTTTATAAGCTTTGCATCCACTTCCCCCACACCGGAGGGGTTTGGGAGGTTAAGGAGAAGTCCTTGTGCGCACCACGGGTACCCCAAACCCCAGCCCACCTTTCCATCCCCACCTCCCTGCTCCCAGCTTGCCTCTGAGTTCTCTGCAGATCTAACCAGTAGTGTTTACACTTGTCGTTCCTGCCCCTCTGCCCTATTTCTGGGTAACCCCCACCCCCAAACCTCATCCCTTCAGCCCCACGGCCAGCAGCAGCAGGGGGGACATTCGGTTGTGGCTCTGCTCACCCCAAATACCCGCCCTGGCCATGAAATGCCCGCCGCACGCGCCACCACCCCACACACACTCCTAAACCCTCCCGGGGGTGAAACCCCCATTTCCAAAACCATCAGGAGTCTGGGGGGTGACTGCGGAGGGTCAGATCCTGCGGGATCCTCGAGGGTCAGATCCTGTAGGATCCCTGTAGGATGCCTCGCGTGGCTTCGTGCCAGGCACAGCGAGCCCACGGCCTCGAGCGAAGCCCACTCGCGCACGCGGATGGTGGCAGGGAGCCGGGGGAAGAGGCCGAGCGAGAGCCGATTGCGGCGGCACCCTGAGGGCCGGGGGGCTTCGGCATCGCTCTGCTGGCCTGGGGAGGCCGCGGGGAGAGGCCTGGGGGAGGCTGGGGTTAGAGGTTGGCTTCACACAAAGGAGCCAGCGGCTCGAAGCCGGCACGAAGCCGGGAACCAATCACCGCGGCGGCCGAGCGATAAAAGGGCTCGCGAGGCGGCCGTGGGAGCTCGCAGGAAACGCTCCCGCGCCCACAGCCCCGGCCTCTGCAGCGCAGAGAAAGGCACGGCCAAAAGGCACGGCCAAAAGGCACGGCCAAAAGGGACGGCCGGACAGACGGCCGGACAGACGGCCGTACCCCGCTGAGGCCAAGCCCTCCCACTCGGCACCTCCGCCACGGAGCTCAGGCGTATGGTGGGTCTCTCGCTCCGCCGGGAAGAACGGGGCCGCTGGGTGGGAGACAATGCTTGGTCGGTGCCCCGAAATTTGGGGAGCGTCGGGGCTCGCCCAGCATGGGGATGGCAGCTGGGGTGGGGAGGTAAGGGGGGAAAATGGGGGGGGGAGAGGGAAAATGTGAGGGGAGGGAGAGAGGCAGGCACCCAGGGAGAAAGGGATGGGGAGAAAGGAGGGATGC
>CM021791.1:2641139-2701097 GCA_011076525.1 Nettapus auritus | reverse complement strand
AAGGGAACAGAAAGAAAAATGCAATGATGTGCCCAGCATCACCCCGAAATTAGCAGCAGAGCTGGGAGCAACCCCAGGTCTCCCAGGTTGCAGTCCTGCACCGTAACCACTGGCTTTATCTCTGCAATCCGCTTGGATCACTTGAGACCAGCTAAGCTACCTCGCAGGTCACATTTTTGATCATTTTTCCACCGGTTTCTGTTCGCGGGGTGGGCAGCAGTTCTGGAAAAGCAAGCTAATTCGGCAGCCTGGATCATGCCTTGGAAGCTGGGCTTTGTCCACCGAAGACATCGCGCAGGGGCTCTCCCAGGGAAGACATCTGGTGCCCCAGCTGAGCTGCCACGTATTTAAGGCCTGGAAGAGCACGTCTGCAGCATTATTAATGCAGATTAAAAAATAATAATTGCTGGTTAACTGATCGAGCGTAGCCTGAAGCTGCCCCCGCGTTAACGTCCTTCCTCAATGCAAGCCCCACGAGAACCAAATCCCCGTTAGGAAGCGAGGATCCGCAGGGACCCCCATGGGCCAGCACAGCACAGGGTGCAAAGTGACGGGATGCACCTTTGTTGTCACCGGGCTCAAAACAAGGCTGCTGACCTTTTGGTCAACACAAGTCCCACGAGACTTCTCACTAGGGAAGAGAGTTCCACTTCTGGTTTCCTTCGCCGTGTCAGCTCTGTGAGCCTACAGATACCTCCTTCAGGCCCAGCTGCGGTGGGGTTTTTCCTCCCTTTTTTGCCCATCCCCAGCTTTCAGAGCATTGCCCATTGTCAGGCAGCTGCCATGTTCCCAGAGGTGTCTGAATTTCACTTTCCAGCTAAGCCATTTCTATCTGCCGTCTGGGGGTGTTGCAGAGCTTACCTAGCTGCTAGCACAGCGCTGGGATGGAAAACATTAAAGCTGGGTGAAGGAATTATTGCAAACACCACTAAACACAATTTAGATGCATTTTTCACTCCTCTGGTGTGCCCATAACCCTCTCCATATGGCTGGCTCAAGGGTTTTCAGACACAAGAGCCTCAGCAAGACCTGATGTGCCCTGGCACAGCCTCTCCAGGGCTCGCTTTGCCCGGCGCGCTCTTTCTTCACTCTGCTGCGATCCCATTGCTTTACAGAGCCCCAGCCCACGCTGGGCTGCGTGGCATCCTGAATCCTACCAGAGAGCACAGAGGTGAAAGCTGAACAGAGAACAGACGGGTCAGCTCAGAAAGAAAGAGCTTTTTTGAAATTTGACATGTGAATGCCATTTTTGGTGGCTTGAGTTTTTGGATGCAATCCGTATGTTGGGCAGCAAACAAGGGAGAGCACAGCAGCGCTCAGGGCTGGTGTGGAAGGACCATGGGAAGACGTTGTGCTGGGTTTTGGGTTTTGGGAGCAGAACTCAGCCCTGCTCTTGCTGCAGGTGGTGAAACAGCACCAGCTCCCAGGCTGATGGGGCTCTCTGAGTTTTGTTCAAGATATGGAGTAACGTAGGAAGTGCAAGTCCAAAGTCTGGTGTGCTACAGGTGATATTCCAAGGGAGATCAGCCAACATAACACTTACAGGTTATGTTTGGGGAAAGGGAAAATTATGGGTAGTTACAAGTCCACTGGTTGGAATACAATAAAGGGTGAGTTTCTAGGATAGGTTTTAGAAGAGGAATTAAAGGTTAGGAAGCAGAATAAAATGCAGCATGGTTTTAACACAGATCATGTCAAGTTATCTCGGTATCTTCCTTGGATGTGATAACCAGCTTCCAAAACCACAAGGCCTAATGGGTCCACATTTAAGGAAAGCCCTTGGTACACTTCCCCAGGGAAATGACTTCAGGTGGAAATAGGAAAGAGGATAAAGAAGAGCCAGGAAAATGGAAAGAGGACACTTGGATCCTGCTGCAAGGAGAGGTCTAGAGATTGAAAATGTTAGCAGTCCCTTTAGTGCCCAGGTGAGATGGAGCAATGCTGGATGCAGGAGATGTGCCTATGGTGAGAAAAAGCAGATCAACAAAGAGGACGGTGAGCCAGGTTCCTAGAAATGGCTCAGGTGGAGCTGAGCCAAGGCAGGTGCCTGCGGAGCTGCAACAAGAAGCTGCTGCAGGCGGGGGGACCTCAGCAAGTGGAGGGCACTGGAGAACAATGAGCATCTAGGATTACTGGCAGAGGTGAGAGTAGAAAACATCGGGCCAGGTGTTTTCTGTGGTGCCAGAGAAGTATTCCTAACAAGAGATTTCCTCCAGTGTGGGTCATCCACCCACCTGCAGCGAGCTACCAAAGCAGCTGGAGGACTGGAGAAGACAGTAAAAGGCTTCTCCTGGTGAAAGAGGAGGTGGATAGGCACAGCCTGTACAAAGACTTTGGGGAGGCAAACATTAGGGTTGGCAAACTGTGGGCATAATGCCAGTAAACGGATAAACATTTAGGCAGGAAACCAGAAGGTGAGGTTTCCAGGTGGAACATGATGAGGTTGTTGAAGGGATTATGGAAAAACGAGGAAGGGAGGAAGGGAGCATGGCCTGCTATTTGCCTCCCATGCCTCTTTGCATCAGGTTTATCTGGCATATAATCAGTACCGTGCTGCAGAGCTTCCAGGCCTTTCTCCCTGAAGCGTTTTTGCCTAATGTCCAGTCCGAACCTCGGAACCTGCAGTTTTGGCCATTGCTGCTTGCTCTATCATTAATGAGAAAGGTTCATCTCTGCCTGGAAAAGAGGCTCATCCCAGCCTCCCAGAGGGCTTTCTGCTGCATTTGTCCTCAGTCTTGACTCCTATCAAGACGGGAGATCCCATGGCTCCGAGACTCCCTTCAGACCTTAATCTTTCAGGGATGCCATAAAACATGGCCATGGGCCAAGGAACGGGCTGCTCCGTGCTTCAGTTTCCACTCCTGGAAAACAGATGGATCCCAGCAGCGTCCTCCTGCCTCAGCCACCTCCTCCAAGCAAGGCAGGGGCTGGACCAGCCCAGATCCCCTCGCCCTGGTCCTTCCAGGGCTGTGACCTCCTCCGGGAGGCAGAGCCGGGCAGGGCTGAAGGTGGGAGAGCAGAAAGGATGGGCAGGGGCTCCCCTTGGGCTCGCTCCTCGTGTGCGCGGGTCCCCTCTTCGGTCCCCTGACAAAGGCAGCCCTGTTCGTCCCCGCAAGTATTCCTTGTCAGCATCCCTCAGCATTTCGGCTGCAGATTTCCTGCCCACTGGCAGCCTTTCAGGAGGCAGCCTGGGCATGGGACGTGGATGGAAAGGGGATTAGTGGGGCAGGCTGGTGGAAGGTAGTGCGGGGCCATGGGGTGCGGGCAGGAGCAGCTTGGCGTGGTGAGGCTGAGCAGGGCAGGGGCATCTGCACCAGTGGTCCTGTTGGTCCTCCCAAAGTGCTTTGTCCTGAGTCAAAGCACCCTGAAGCTGTTATTGATGAGATCAAGTGGTTGGCTTGGTCCACACAAGGAGCCAAAATCTGAAGCTGACTTGAAGTCTTCCATGGCCAAGGTTGGAGTCAAGACCACCGGGCTCACTCACTGTCCCCCCACAAATGCAGCTCGCTCTCTTTCCATATGTGAGAAGCTGAAGCAGCACCAGGGGTGCTGAGCCCCCTGGTCGGGTGCTGGCCCGTTTGATGCTGAATCTGCACGACACTGTGCTTCATGGTGTTGTTTGGCCGTGATGCCCCAGGGCTGCAGAAACAGGGCCTGGCAGTGCAGTGAGTTGGTGACCCCCAGGCTTGGGGTTGGCCTCATCCAGCTCCTTCCCTGCAGCCCCGCCACAAAGCCCGGTGCTGAGCTGGTCAGCGGCTTGCCTGCATGTGTAAGCTGCACTGATCCTGCACAAGATCATGGGGACATCGGTGGTGCTCAGTTTCACGGGGGAGAGGCTTGCCAGCCTCTCCGAGGTGTTGAGCCCCTGCCCGTGCCTTGCCATGCTGCCGGGGACGCTCAGCATCCTCCTGGGACCCGGGGAAGGAAGGGGCCCTGATCCCCCGTGCTGCATTTGGTCTTTGGGAAAGCCTCTTGCCGTGGCCCAGCGATCCCAGCAGTAAACATTCACTTCACAGGGCTGCTAATGGGAACCATATGGCGGAGAGGGGCCTCTCGCCCTCTGCAGTCACGTTGCTTTCCTGTAGCGGAAACCCATCGGCTCTCGGAGAGGCGTTCAGCCAGCAGCGGGCTGCTCGGTGCCGGGGGCCCCGTGGGACAGGGCTGGCGAGGCACCGAGGGCAGCCTGGGCAGCCCTGCTGCTTTAGGAGAAGGGGGAAAAAACCCCACGCCTGGCCTGGCTGCTTTGGAGGCAGGTTGTGGTCGGGGGAGGGGGGAGGATGCCATCCTCAAATCGGTTGGGGAATTTCCTGGAGGGGCCACTCCAAACGTTTCCTGGTCCTTAACGTCCTTAACGTCTGTCCCCGGGGGCCAGGCAGGAAGGTGAGCGGGGATGGGAGAGGCTGCAGGACAAACGCTGCTGTGAGCAGGCAGCTTCTGGGCTGAGCACTGCCTTCCTCAACCCAAATTGCTCCTTGGTCAGTGCCAAAAGGCAGAGCTGCGGCGCTTCTCGGGCTGTTTTCACACGGCAGCAGGCACACATCCCCTGCAGATACCAGACGAGCTCCAACCCCGAGGTCCTGAGGTAAAAACCAGCTTGCTGAGAGCACCAAGAAAGCTCCCGGAGCCAGGCTGGGCACTGCTGGCAGTGAGCTGCGAGCAGGTGGAGCTGGCAGCTTGGGCACTGAGCACATCCTGCTGGCTCCAGTACCTCTGAGGTCCAAACCTCTGAGGTCCAAACCCCTCTGAGATCCAAACTGCTCTGAGGTCCAAACCCCTCTGAGGTCCAAACCCCTCTGAGATCCAAACCCCTCTGCTCCCCACACTGTGGCCACCAGCACTGCCACCAGGCTGCTCCATCCCCCGGGCAGAGGGCACAAGCCCAGTCTGGAGGCTCATCGGATGCAGGAAGAGCAGCACGTTCAGGGTGAAGGTGTTCTCATCCCATCCTGAGCCCGAAATCACTGGCTGCATGATTAGAAGTCAGTTCTGTGTCCTGCTCTTCCTGGGCTGGGGAGATGGCTAAGAGGCTTGGGGCACAGAGGTTTGGGGAAGTCAGAGCTAGCAGTTATGGCCAGCCTTCGGCACAGACTTGGCCATGGCTTCCTTGCCTTGCCCCAGATGCTGTCCTGGGGTCCTCAGAAAATCGGTGAGCCCCTCCAGCACGCTGGGGGATTGCCCTGGCAATGTGAAGACTCGCCAACACCTACGTGGCAATGTGTCCTTCAGCAAAACCTGTGCCACTGGGGTTCCTCTGTGCGTTTACTGCCTGGGGCTCAAATCCCCCCTGTACAGACCAGCGCCTCCCTGAAACAGCAATGACAGCAGCTGGGAGCCTCTGAGAATCCGTCCCGCGGTCTCAAACTCGTTGTGTTTCCCTTATCGCTTCAGCACACCCTTCCCCTGTGAGATTTCTACTCCTGCCCCGCAGCAGGAAGGACGTTTAGCAACTTCTGCTGGTGTCCGCAGGGCTGCCACGCCACGGGAATCGGAACAGAGCCTGGGAGAGCGCGGGTACGGGGCAGGATGAGTGCGGGGAGGGATGGAGGGCATGGAGGGTGGGTCTGGGGGGAGAGCATCAAACCGCGGGTCAGGTTAACTGTGACAGTGTGGAAAGGAACAGGGTTTGGGGTTGGGGGGGGGGGGCTGCATGTGGGAAAAGAGGTGAAGGGAAAATGGGAGGTGGAAGGAGCCAGGGAGTGTGTGTGTGGGGGAGAGGGGTGCAGAGGGGGGGAAACGTGGAGGAGGCAGCTGGGGTAGGGGAGGAAGATGAGCTGTGAGGGGAAGGGAAGCTGGGGGTGATGTGTTTGTAGGGGAGAGGGTGAAAGGCAGGTGAGAAGGGCAAGGGTTGTGCATCTGTGCTCGAGGCACGTGGTGGGTGCACACCAGCAGGGTTTTCTGGGTTCCTCAGGCTCCCTTTGGGGTCTGTGCTGTGCTTCAGGCACCGTGCACGCCCCCGAGGTGTCCGGGGGAAGGTGCTGCACCAGGACACGGGGGGTAGAGAGGGGCCGTGGGCTCGGGCTGCACCCCCAGCCCCATTTGCACATCCCACGGTGCGCATGGGCCGCCTGCGTGCACCGCCACCCGCCCTGCTCACGAGCAGGAAATAACAAGAGAACCGCAGAGGAGACGGGAAATGATTTAGGTAAAATCGGAGCCGTGTTCTCAGCCGGAGCTCTGAAATGTTTGCAGCAGGGGCTGCCCAGTCCCTTGGCCTGCGAGGGTGAGCCCGGCACCTCTGTGCTGCTCAGGACCCAGAGCAAAGCTGAACTCTGGCAGCAGCCGCTAATTTTGGGTGCTCAGCTGGGCGCTGCTCATGCCTGAAACTGGCTGCTGAGTGTTGGGACTTTTTGGGGGACCAAAGAGCCCTCCAAACCCCAAACCCAGGATCAGCAGGAGCGGGGAGTGCTGGCTTGCCAGCCCCCAGCACCTCCCTGTCCCTGCAGAGCCACCCTTCGCTCCCATTTGCACCCAGGACAACGTGCGGGGACGGGGGTTAAGGCCACGGGTTCAGCATCTGCTGCTCTGCTCCTCCCTCTGCACCTCGTGGTGCTCAGCCCCTCATGTGCAGAACACGGCTCATCAACCCTGGCCTTTTTTGGGTGTTTTGAAGTTAAGGTGCAGCGGGGAAACCCCCGTGAGGATGTCAGTGCCTGTTTATCTTGTACCGAAGGAGGTGGTTTGCAATGCTGGTGGCTTTTTTGTTTCGTTTTGTTCTGTGCTGCATTAAAATGGTGTGAGACGCGTTGAACTCAGCCTCCTGGAAGCTCAGCACATCACCTGGAGGCCACAACCTCTCAGAGAACCGGTCTGAGCCTCAAGGCAACACCCCAAAAGGACAAAGTCCCCGTCACCCACTCCGCTGAGCTCTGATTTCTGTTCAGTGAGGTTTTTCTGGGTTAAAATTAAGACTAAAATCCCCATCTTTGTGATTTTAGTGTTGCCAATCCTTTGGTGGTTGCATCGGTGAAACTCCGGGCTCTATTTTCACCCACTGGGCAGGGCAGCAGCTCTGCCTGGAAGCTGCATCCCTTATCCTCGCCGCCAACAGCTTGGCCATTGCCTGGTAATTGCCTTCCACGCCTGGTTTGGAGGCTGTTTGCAGCAGCTGTCGCATTTCCACATCTCCCTCTCCCATCCTAGCCCAGTATCTTTGCAAAGGAAAGGGGACAAGAGGTACCGAGCTGCCTGCTAGGCTCAGCTCAGCGCCCAAGATCGCCTGCCAGGTTCCTAACCCAGCCGTACCCCACACCTGCACCTCCTGCCGGGGGTGCCCCTGCAATCCCGTACCCCAGAGGCTGCCCTGACCCCACAGAGCAAGCTTTGAGCAGGCACCAGCTCCTGCAGAGCCGAGCAGCTGCTGGGTTTGGGGTGACGAAACCGGCCTCATCCTGCTGACATTTCCTTTCCAGGTGTTGCAAGAGGCCACCTTGCACCACTCAGCCACCTCCCCAGGGACCGTCGGGCCACAGGCTTCAAGCTCAGGATCAAGCAGACGGAGGAGGGCAAGGGACCATGTTCCAGGCCACGGAAGCCACCAGCACCCCCCCGGCTCATGTACGTCGCGTCCGCCGTGGTTTGTATGAGAATTTCCAGGCCAACTGGGTTTGCCCTCGGGGTGGAAGGTTGGGCGTGGAAGCAGCGTTGGTGTTATAGAAGGAAGCAGGACTTGGTGTTATAGAGCCATCAAAGGCGCAGCTACTGAGACAAGAGGACGAGGGGCAGGGATGTTCCAGCAGAAGGTGCTGTTTGCTGAGCACGGTGCGGAGCCAGCGTCCCAGCCCGTTCCTCACCCTGCTCTTGTCTTGAGTTGCCGGCTGTTTGTTTGTGTTTCCATGGCTTTCGGCGATCACAATTGAGAGCATGCGAGCTGCTTCGGGTTGGAGCGATCGGAGACGGAAAAACATAAAAGCTCAAGAACATCCCCTGCTGGGACAGGATACGGCCCTTCCCCGGGGGAGGATGGATCAGATACGAAATAGAAATAGATAGTGAGCCTGATCGGAGCCAGGAGGCTGCCGAGAAGTGACGAGTGGCGGTGGATTGCCTGTAGCCTTGGGAACGGATGTGATCCAGCTCCAAGGCAGCAGCGTTTTCCTTCGCTCTGGTCAGCTGAGCCTAGAAAGAGTCCATCAAACCCTAACCTCCGCAGAGCACCGGGGGTTGCTTTAGCAGCGCCGAGGGACGCAACCGGTTTTACGCGGCCCGAGTCTCCCTGCTGCCCGTGTCCCTCTGTTGATTTTGGCTTTCTCCTCCAGCCTTGTGCAAGCAGGAGAGAGAAAAATCACGGCGCAGACCTCAGTCAGCGCGAACAGCTGGGAGACGTCTGAAGAGGCAGCTTAGCGAAGTGAGAGCTTCCTGTGTGTCTTTTAGACAAACTGCTTCCAAAAATACAAAGGAGAAATGGAGGAAGGGCAAAGCAGGGGGGTGGGGGTGGGAGATCACCCTGGGGGCAGAGAGCTGGGGTGCGTTGCCCAAGCAGAGCTAAGGCAGCGGCAAGGGAAAGGACGAGGAGGCGGTGGGGTGATGCTCCCAGGTCACTGCCCTGGGAATGAGTGCAGGGGATGAAGGAGGCTGTTGCAAAGCAGCCCCGGCTGGCTCACACCCGCTAAAAAAGCATTAAAAATGCACCCTTTGTTCCTGACTGAAAGAAGAAGGAGGCATTTTCATCAGTGCAAAGGGAGGCTAAAATACTTGCAGGTGACTGAGCCAGGGGACAAGCGAGGAGGAGGAGACAGAGGTGATGGGCTGTTGCAGCTGCAGACCAGAGGGACTTCACGACCCCTGTGAATGTGCAGAGACCTTGCTTGGCGATGCTGGGGCAGAGGTTTGGGCACCTCAGTGCCTGCATCTGCCCTGCTGCTCCCCCGACAGCTGCAGGGGCTGAGCAATATCCCCCTGCCAAGCAGCTGAAGGCAGCAGAGCACATCTTTAGCCCTGCCTGTGCCCGTTGCCCCTCCTGCCCCACACACGTGCAGCCTGTGGGGGATTTTGAAAGCTTTTCGGTCTCAGCCACAGCGTTTCCTGCAGCGCAGCAGTGCCTGGCTGATAGCAGCACCAGAAGGAGAGCTCAGACACAAAACATCCAGCAAGGGGCACCCAGCACAACGTGCCTCGTGAGGGCAAGGGGCACCCCGGGTGTGCCACGGGGACACGGCCAGCCTGGCACCCTTCCTGCCAGGAAAAAACCTGGCTGGGTGCGGTGCACCTCCAGCACAACAAGCGTTAATTCTCACTCTCCAGCCCCGTGGGGTAAATGGTTGTTGAGCAGAAGGGAACACGAGCAGCATCTCACACCCAAACAGAGCTGTTGTTGGTTAGGGGACTTACCAGGCAGCGTGTGATGCTTTACAGTGCGGGTCGGAGAGGAGCTTTGCTATGGGGACTGATGCAGCCCCTCTGCAAGGCCCTTTCCCCCTCTCTGTCCCAAGGGATCTTGAAGCAGGGATGATTCAGCTGCACTCCTCTGCTTCGCTGAGGGGCTAATGGCAGCCCTGTGGGCCAGAGACATGCATGGTAGGTAGCCAAGGACAGCGATCACCTGCAGATGGGGAGAGCTGCACGATCCCGGGGCTGTGCATTGCAGTGCCAGCAGCACGACACCCCCTGGGTCTGTGCTCGTGTGCTGCCTCTGCTAAAAAAAAAAGCAGCTGGTGTGTTTGCTACGTCTTGGTCCCAGACGAAACAAAGCCATGGCACGTGCTGAATCCAAGCTCAGTGAGCAGTGCTGGATGGCAGAGCTGGCCGCACTGTGCCCATGGCCCCAAGGAAGTCCCACGGCCTCCTGGTGCGAGTTCCCTCTCTGCAATATATAAATGACTTTCCCTCTTTTTCTGTTTTCCATTGCTCCTCCTCATCACTTCAGGAGAAGCAGCACAGTGCAAGCAGCAACTTGCACACTGGGACCTGATTGAGGTCATGGCCTCTGAGCAAACAAGTTCAGAGACTCACCGGGTGCTGTGATGGCCAGGCAGAGGCATGCCCCAAGGTCCTGCTGCTCAGCTGCCCGTACAAATCCTCTGCTGCTCCTCCTTAGCACAGCTCAGCACCGAGCCCCCTTAGTCCAGGCTCTCATTTTGATTTCTCTGCTCCATCTCTCCTTAGGAGGCAAAGAACAACTCAGGAGGCAGCACGGTGCAGCGCTCCAAGGTACCTACAGCTTTACGGCACTCTTCTGCTTCATGGCGAGGGGGAGAGGATGGAAACCTAAAGCCTGAGCACCAATCCAGCCCAGTGTCAGTGGAGTGGTACTGGGAGGGCGATGGTGGGCTGTTTCAGGCTTACTGGTGCTCCAGCAAATGGTAGCAGGGATGATGGGGAAGGCGGCTGCACGGTGAGATGGGCACCAGACCTCCAAACCCCCTTCCTCACCCTCTTTCGCTTTGCTTTCCCCTTGCCCAGTCCTTCAGCCTGAAGGCGCAGGTGAAGGAGATGTGCACGGCCTGCCAGAAGACCGTCTATCCCATGGAGCGGCTGGTGGCGGATAAATTTGTCTTCCACAACGCCTGCTTCTGCTGCAAGCACTGCCATGCCAAGCTCAGGTGAGCTGTGCTGGGTATCGCCGAGCCGGGGCAGGGGAGGCTCTTCCAAAAAGTGCACCCCCCTGCCCACCGCAGCCCTTCCGCTTGTAGGGCAGGGGAAGGCCCTCGGTCTCCCGATCACAGCATGAAGGGCTGTGGTCCCAGCTGGTCCCAAGTCTCAGTTTAATCCCACCTGGTACGGAAGAAGAGTTTTTCCCCTCGAGAGCAGAGACAGAGCCCCACGGGGATGCCTGAGCTTCCTCCTAGGTGACACAGGGCAAAGGCTGAGCTGCCCTGCAGGACCCCTCTTTGCATTCCCTTAAGGCTGCTCACAGCAGCCCCAAGACCCCAGGCGGCCCGGAGCAAGCAGCTGGCCCTTTCTGCTAGGGAGCAGCGTGTTCCCTCCTCCTTCCTCCCCTCTCTGAGCCTCCCAGCCCCCCGGCACCCCCAGCTGCCCCCTGCCCACCCAACCCCTTCTCCTTCCCCAGCCTGGGCAGCTACGCGGCGCTCCACGGGGAATTCTACTGCAAGCCCCACTTCCAGCAGCTCTTCAAGAGCAAAGGCAACTACGACGAGGGCTTCGGGCGCAAGCAGCACAAAGAGCTGTGGGTGCACAAGGAAGTGGAGAGCGGGACCAAGACGGCGTGAGTGGGACCCAGCCCACCCTTCCCTGGATGGAGCCGAGCAGAGACGGCGCGGAGCACTGCTGAGCCGGCAGCTAACTGAGCTGATGTAAAGCAAAGGGGACCCCAAGCACCCGTGGGCGGTAAGGGAAGGGAGGCAGCCCGATTTTGAGGCCTCTGGAGGATGTCTAGAGGGGTCCTGCAGACCCTAAGGACAGGGTGGAGGTGAGCGGGGTGTAGCCCCCAAACCCGAAGCCCTCTCTCCATGATGAGATCAGACCAGAAGCACTTGCCCCCATGGGAACGCCCCAGCCCTGTTCATACGTTTCAGGCCTGCTACCATGGAAAAGGAGCTCTGGGGGCTCTGAGAGCCAGCCCCAACCTAGCTTGTAAGTTAGAGCAGAGCTCCCAGCTCCTGCCACACCGATTCTGCCTTGTTGGGGCTCTGAATAAGGAGGGTCTTTGGTTTACATCAGCTCCGTTCAGCTGGGATTGTTCAGCCTTAAGGATGTTGCCCTGCGACTGTTTAACAGTGTCTGTCTTTTTTATATTTGCCTTTCTTTGGTACGTTCTGCGTTGCAGCCCGGCAGGGCTTCACGTGTGACACTGCGCCATGCGCTCTTTTATTTTTGTAATACAAGGTTTCCAAGCCTTCCCTGTCTTGTCCTGTGTTCCCAGGGACACGGGGAGGTGGGAGCAGCGGTCAGGTCTGGGCAGCTGCTGTGGAAAGAGATTCTGCCCATAAAGTCCCAAGAAATTATTCCTGGGTGTGGAAATCCTGAGTGATGTGAAATCCTCAGCAGCATCACTGCCCTGCGAGCTACAAGCCCCGACCCGAAGCTGCAGTTGTAACCGTGTCAGCTTCCACATGGAGCCCAGACCCCCTCAAAGGGAATTCACTGCCATGTGAATTGTATCTACCCTTTTGCCCTGTGTTCTCTTTGTGGCTTGCTTGCTTCCCCTGGCAAATCCTGCCAGGCTGGAGACCTAGTGCAGTAGAACTAGGGAAAGCAGGTGGGTCTGCTTTTAATTATTTACCTGCTGCCTCCACACACACGGATTTGCAAGATTAGATTGAAAGAGAAAGCAGCGAGGAATGTCCTGGCTTTAAATATTGCTGGAGTTGGGTCTTTCAGAGCCTGCTCAGAGCCCAACATCAGCTCGTGCTGAGGTCCTGTCCGCTACCAAACACTGCTGGGAGAACCCAGACCCAGCCAAGAAACCACTGAAGAGGGGAAGAGATGGGTATAGGCTGCCCGCGGGAAACCAGCATTGCCTCTTCGGATGTGTCTTAGCCCAGGTAATGGTGGTGCTCCTCCCAGGGGAGCTGGAGGCCTCAATACTTCACCCTTAGTCCTTTTGGGCCCGGGGTATGTGCTGATGGCCAGGCTCCTGCACGGCTCTCCTTCACTGGTGAAGCAGGCTGCAGTCATCGAATCATTATGGTTGGAAAAGACCTCCAGGGTCATCTGGTCCAACCGTCCCCCTACCACCAATGTCACCCAATAACCATGTCCCCAAGTACCATGTCCCACCTTTCCTTAAACATCCCCAGGGACGGTGACTCCACCACCTTCCTGGGCAACCCATCCCAATGCCTGACTTTCTGAGAAGAAATGTCTCCTCATTTCATGCCTGACCACTCTTTCTGAGAAGAATTTTCTCCAAATTTCCAACCTGAACCTCCCCCTGGCTCAACGTGAGGCCGTTCCCTCTAGGCCTGTCACAGTCCCACCTGATCTCAGAGATGTCTGCTGGATGACCCCAGGAGCTCGATGTCCCTCCTGGCGGAGGAGTCATTTCTCCTCATTAGTTCAAAGGTTTTGCAGGCAGGTGTGTGGGGTGGGCACTGCGTGGGGATTTCCAGTGCCAGCACAGCAAGGACTACACACAGAGACCCTGGAGCCTGAGCCTCACAAAATGCTTCCAACCACCACAATCACCCGGAGCTGCTGACTCCTCTTTACAACAAAAGCCATGCAGCACACACCATGCTTACACCATCACAAAACCACTTCCTGACCAACCCCGTAGGATTCACTGTAATACAAATGAAAGCACCAAGTGCCTGCTGCTCTGTGGAGGGGGCCTCGTGACCCCATCAGGTTCTGGTCCCTTCCTTCAGCAACCCTGCCTTAGAAAATGAAAGCAGACTCCTCTATTTCGTTTCCTGTTTCGTGCTGGCTTCACTTCCCCATTCTCTCACGTTGGCAGGCTGCTGCTCTTTTCCACACAGCAGGGAAATTATATACAAAGAACTTTAAACTATACTAAACGATTTTGAGGTAGGGGAGAAAAAAAGCTTCCAAGTGTTAGGCTTTCAGTTAAAAAAAAAAAAAAAAAAAAAAAGAGCATCAAACAGGAAGAACAATGAGGTTCTGTTTCTCTCCCTCCCTCTAAAAACTGAAATTTGGATTTTTTTCTAAAGACAGTAGCAATCCCCACTCTTTACAATCACACCTCTCCATACCCCTTTCTCATATAGGCACAGCAAAGTCTGGGTAATACAGAAGAAACAGAAGGAACAGATAAAAGACCATGAGGTGTGAGGTCTTTTGAATAGAGATAAAAAAGATACAGATATCTTCTCTATCGCTGCTTTCTGCACAGTTCCTCTTTCTCATTTGGAGAACACAAACCAACATCCTATGTATCACCAAAATGGGCTGCAGCAAGCTGATCCAGGCACAGTTCAGGGGACGGAAGGAAATCTGATTAATATCAAATTCACACACGGGTACAGCCAAAATCGACCCAGCTACCTTTCACAGAATGGCTGCTGCACATAAAGCAGCTGAAGGCAAACTCCTGCCTCCCTGGTGAACGTGCCCAGCTCTGTACACAGGGAAATCCTAGCGGTAATGCACATGGGGAGATGTTTTAAACAATGCTTTGTGCTCATCCGATCTGCCTGATAAGTCTGCAGGCGGGTGCACTGCACAGATGACAATGCACACTTTACATTCCCAGGGAGTACCAAGAAGCAGCAGTACAGTAAAAGTACTGCTTAAGCAGTACAGTTTAAGTACGCGGCTTAAAATTCCTTGTCAGAGAGGTTTTTATAAGACAAAGATTAAAGATTCACTTCTCACCGCAACACCCTTGCTTCAAATCTGTCTTTAAGCACAAATGCCATCTTCCCTCATCACAGCTGCCACCAGCCCCCCCTGAGCAGCAGTCCAGCCCGGCGACCTGCTGGTGCTGTGTGCCTGCAGTTTGTGGGATCCAGGGTGCTCAGACCCCATATAAGTGTAAGATTTAACAGCTTAAGTACCACAAAGAGAAAGAAGGTTCCCAGTGTCCATAGCTGCCAAACACTACGACAGTGGCCAGAACCAGCCATCAACTTGGAGAAGCTGAGTGAGGGGGAGAGCACCCTGTGCTCCCCCTGGAGCAGCTCAGCAGCACCGCACAGCGGCACCCCACATCCGCCTGGGACAAAGATGCTCCAGAGCGATAAGGAGCATCAGCTGGGTTCAGAAAGCAGCCAGCACTATTTGGTAAGAGAAGAGCCAGGGGGACGATGCTGCACACAGACCTACTTGAGGAAGCTGCACAGGACCTGCACCCACTTGTGCTGAGATGAACTACCTGGAATTAATTTCAAGTCATGTCCTTGTCCCTGTTGGGGCTGCTTTTTGCTGCTCTGGCACAGTGAAAGCAGCTTAACCCCAGCACAGTAGCATGAGAGGCAGCGAGAGCTGCAGCCGAAGCACGATGTGCTATAGTTCTTGGGCTACAAGGCAACAGAGAGCTCAAGAACAGCGCCTTTAATAGCAGCAAAAGGCCATTCCAGGGTATACTGATGACTCCTGCAACACTTAAACCAGCCCTTCATCTGAAGCACAGACAATGGCAGACTGCCACCTGCATTTCCTTCCCTCCACAGCACAGATCTGGTCTTGCCACTGACGATACAAAACCGACAGGCACCCAAAAACCTTTATTTGTATTGCACACACCACAGCTTTCTTTTTGCTTTTCCATACAAGCTCAAGGCTTCCCTGTTAGCCAGCTTGCCTTTCAGCTCAAGAAAGGACCTTTTACAGAGCCTAAGAATTCAAGCCAATAAATTCATGTAATAAAAAAAAAAAAAGATTTTTGGAGGAGTATTAAAAAAAAATCAGTAATAATCCTTTTTATATCTATACCATCCAGATGTCCAGTTTTGGATAAGACACAGAGCACTAGGCAGAGATCAGCACCAGAAGAACAAGTGACATGACAGCTAACTGTGCCAGCATTTCCTGGATAGAATGCAATACACCCACACCCAAGTGATATTAAATCCAGAAGACGTTGTTCCTAGTTGAGACTTTACTATCCTCACAGAAATAGCCACAGCAGAATAGTATAACCAATCTCTTCAGAGATTTAAAATTACATTTGCTTCAGAACTGTTTAGCACTGGCTTGAAAGAGGAATCTTACCTTAAGTCACCTTCCCTTGAGTCACGCTATACATGTAACACAAATTACCATGAAAACATAAAGGCAGTGGAGGTTTTTAGCTGCATTTCTTTTGTGCATTGATCAGTGTTTTGGGGCTGATCATATCCATCTTCAACCCAAGCTTGGAGTCTTTTTTCTCTCCCAGATCTGGCTCCAACACCACCCAAGGACAGGAGCACATGCTGTATTTATGGAAATAGGCCAGCTACCTCCTAGAGGGGCGAGTGGGAGGGAAGCCCAGGGGAAAAATGCCATCCCAGGCCTGAGGTGTGCATCTCTTGTTCATAAAGCAAATGATAGAATCGTAATCATAGAATATCCCAGTTTGGAAGGGACCTACAAGGATCATGGAGTCCAACTCCTGGCACCACACAGGTCTACCCAAAAATTCAGACCATATGACTAAGTGTACAGTCCAATCACTTCTTAAACTTTGACAGGCTTGGTGCCGTGACCCTGGGGAGCCTGTTCCAGTGTGCGACCACCCTCTCAGTGAAGAACCTCTTCCTGATATCCAGCCTGAACTTCCCCTGCTGCAGCTGGACACTATTCCCTCGGGTCCTGTCACAGGTCACTAAGGAGAATAGATCAGCGCCTGCCCCTCCACTCCCCCTTGTGAGGAAGCTGTAGGCTGCCATAAGGTCTCCCCTCTGCCTCCTCTTTTCCAGGCCGAACAGGCCAAGTGACCTCAGATGCTCCTCATACATCTTCCCCTCTAGACCCTTCACCATCTTCGTCACCCTCCTCTGGACGCTCCCCAACAGTTTCATGCCCTTTTTGTACTGTGGTGCCCAGAACTGCACACAGTGCTTGATGTGAGGCCGCACCAGCGCAGAATAAAGTGTGAAAGTGTTACCGCTTAACATACCAAGTGGGGAGGAGAACAAAGGCATGGGCTCTGGGAAGGGCCTCCTGCAGTAAGTGGTTTTCAGGGCCTGCAAGTTTCTAAGTTTCTCCTTCAGTCCAGGTTCTAACACAGAGAGTGTGTCAGGCAGCAGCAGGAGATGGTTATTTCTAATTCCACATGACATCTTTATTCTGGGACAGCTTCAATTATCTGTTTCTCATCTGTTCTGGAAGAGCACACAAGTGCCACGCATGTACTTGTTTCATGTACCGGGGCTTTTATTGCATCAGCTTGTTAACCCATTTATTCTTATCTGTTCATACTTTGCATTAACAAATATTGCAGTATTTAATTGGCATAGCAACTAGCTATAGCCTGGCCTGGGAAAAGGCGACTACAGGGAAGGCTGTGGTTAGGGTCTGGGGAGGCCAACATCCCAAGGGACTCCAGTGGCATTCAAACCACTGTGCTCAAGTGGCAGCAACAATGAAGACTAGGAGGCACATAAACAGAGAGAACAGTACCAGGAAAAAATGAGTATCTGAGCAAGTAGCGTAGACGAATTTTATAGGAGCACTATTTCTGTCCTTTCCTAAGATAGTATGCTGGAAAAAAAATAAAGCCTGAAAATAGTTGGAAATGTGGTCACGCAATCCCTTGCCCTGCTCCAGGACAGCTAAGCTTACCCTACCCAAATCCCCAGCACACTAAATGCAACGCTACCCGGATTCCCTCACTTTTGCCGTGAGGCTTCAGTTCTGGCAGAGGACCTTGTGATATCTCCCATTTGCCTGAAGCCCAGAGGCCACACTCCTCCAAATTTTTGCTTTCTAAAATGGCAACATATTCGAAGGAGGAACAATTCAAGAACTGTTTCCAGATACGTAGAATAAATACACTTCCAAGCAGGCAGATATTTACAAGCTAGTACTGCAGTTACCCACTTAACCTTACCTCCTCAGGGGTACTCCCAAGTAAAACACGCCACAGCAGACACTGCCACACAAACCATCCCCTCACAGTCTTGTTGTGAACTGCCCAGGTCCCTCTCCCACACCTGATGACAATTAGGCACTGATGAATTAGGGCCATTTACAGACCCAGGCCTGGATTAAAGAACTCACCGCTGCAGCACAATCCAAATGCAAGCCTCAGCTTTTGCTCTGCATCAGTAGGATCTCCAAATGAAGAGCTAAGGAACCAGCCCAGCTACTCTCCTGCAAGGTGAAATGAAGACAGCTATTTCTACACTCTACATCAGCGGCAGTAGAAATACCTAGACAGAGCCATTCATTCTACCTCTCTGAAGAGAGAGAATGGATGAATGTGACCTTCATCAGAGGCAGCCTTGTAGATGACACACACTTACCCGATCCAAGAAGCAATGTTTCATAAATAGGACACTTCTCCATCTGTCCCAAAATATAAATTCCTGAAATGAAAGATTTCTTCCTTCAGTTAAGGTCCTTGGTTAGGAGCAAAACTTGTTATCTTATCTACTTATCCAGAAGCATCATTTACATGGGAAGCAACAGACATTACATTGCAAACAACCACCAGAAAGACTTTCATATAAATGATAATTTTATTGTAAATAAAACGATACATTGGCCTGGCTTTGCACTGCAAGCCCCCGGTCGGTATATATAGACTACTGGTTCAAGGTCTTCTGCACAATCCAGGTTAAAGCAATTTCTCCCTGCTCTGTATGGTTTATGTCAGATGGGTGTTAACACACAATGATGTCCTTTTCTAAACTGCCTCCTAGGCATCTGCCTTTTCTAACTGGGGAATTCAGAGCTGCTTGTGAGATTTGCTCCTGAACAAGGTTGGGGTTTAGAGAGCTGAAGCCCAAACACCATTAAACCACAGACAACATCAATCTTTCCTGTGAATATTAGACAGTCTGAATACTCCCAGCTCCAAGGGCAGGTACCAAGGTAACAGCCACAAGCCTGTACATATTCAAATACCTAAAACCTTTCCACCCAGCAGCTATGAACCTAATAACCAGTCACTAGGATCTCATTCAGCCACCCCTGCACAGCTTTAATGTGCCTTTGCCTACCAGTGAAAGTCTGTACAGCAGGGACAGAGTTACTGAGGTTTCACAAGTTATCCTGGCTCTCTTGGCACTTGGAAATAACGTGTGTCACCTGAGCAGGTACCAATTTCCCTTTGAGTTAATTTGTTTTGGTAGTTAATGGCAAAGGAAACTCTTTGGAGCATCTTCAAGTTCTTTGGAATACAACTCCAAAAATGTGAAAAAATCCAAAGTGCTGCAACCTACAGCAATTAGAATAGTCAAAGACCAGATTTAGTGGAGAAGAAGCTAGTAACCTGGAATGCACAGAATCGTCACACCAAGACCAAAATGCCAATAGTTTGCTTCCTAACAAGCTCATGGATATCCAAAGTCCTCATTCCCCCAAGCTCTTCTCTGATGGGAATCAGACATTTTCCTGCTCAGACTTTCAACCGTTTCAGGATAATAATACTCGTATAAGATATTCTTCTTCATACAGAATTTTCTCCACTTTTGTAGCACCTTCCAAGAAGAATCCCAATACTAAATATTCACTGTATCTGCCTCCTAGGAAGGAAGAGCTGAAAGCACAAAATGACATTTGAAATGGACACCAGAGCTTTTTATTAGCCTGGAACTCTCTCCTCTGCTTTCCCCTAACCAAGTTTATCCCCATTTTTTTTCCCCAATTCTGCCAGGATAAAGAGGCCAAATGTAATTCAATTTAGAGTTATAATTACATTTATGTCCACTTGAAACTTTTTTGATGTTGGGGCTGTATAAAGAGACCGTAGGATAAATGCCGGCCCCCAGTTTATTCACTGTAGCAGTGGACTTAGGAATCCTGATCTTCCTTATCCATAATCAAGAAGGCTGTGAGGAAACAAAGAAAGCATTTTGGCTTGGCTCTACTTGTTATAAACCATCAGCAAATTCTCTGCAAAACCAGCTGCTTTTTTTCCTTTTTAAATTCATAAAGGCGTCAAATTAATTTCCCATCCTCCCCCCTACCCCGTAACAGTCGAGTCGATATATATAAAAATCACCAAATATGATCTTTTACGATATAAATAAAAAAAAAAAAGTATGAGGCATCACCGTTTACATGATGTAAAAAGAGCTAAAAAAGAGCGATATAAACTACATTCATAAAAGTGCATCTCCAAACATACAAGTAATGCTTTGGCTTGTTCCTGTGCCGAATGGGTGGCATTGGGTCAGGTACTGGAATACAAGAAGTCCAAGCTGGCACCCCATGTTCTCTTGTCACTGTACAATTGCTTTTGACTTTCCTTACTACAGACTGGAATACAAGTGTATACAGAGTAGGCACATCTCAGCATAGGTGGTGGGAAGGCCCAGAAGCTCTGCCGGGGAAAGGACTGAGCCCATCAGCCCACGACGCTCTTTGCTCTGCTCTGGCACAGCCTTCCATGCCGCGTATGAGGTAAAAGCCACAACAGATCCTGAGGATTTAGTTGCTTTGAAACATTAAAAGTAACACCATTTTCCTCATGCCCTGTTCTCCCAAGACACGATGTGTGGAATGGCAAGGAAAGACCACGGAAGGAGGTCTCGATTTGGTGAGGACAAGCCGAGGGTAGAGAGAAACCTACACGGACAGGATCACTGCAGTCTAGGTTGCTGCTTTACACCTGCAGGTTCAAGTGTGATAATAAAAGATTCCAATCTTTGGTATGTTCAGGTGCTAGTTGCAAGGCTTGAAGAGTGCTACCAGGCCCCACAGGAGTGCTGACCACCCTACTTCTGTCGAGACTACGGGAATGCCTTCACATCCCTCTGCAGCATACGCAGCCATTTACGCCACAACAAAGTGGTGTAAAAGGCTCCCCAAAACAGAACAGTAGTGTTATGCCCTCACTTCCCTCTGGTGCAAGCGACAGTGAAGTGCAGGCCAAAAGTCAGGCCATGTGTCTGGACAATTTGGAGTCAAGTTCCAGATTTTAAAGAGATCAATAGAAGTGCTCTTCACAGAATTAAATAAATTATTGAACAAGGGCTTTCATAAAAAAAAAATAATAAAAAAATCCCCCTAAGTGCCTGCACCCTAAACAGTGCATCCTTGTGGTGCAGGAGAGCCTAAAGGGAAACCAACATTAGCTTTCTTTCACTGATTACACATTGCTCTGAGTTCGGCACGGAAAAAACACGTCAGATTGTTAAAGCCTTTCAGGGCTTTTCTTCTTTTTAGTTCCCTCTTCTAATTTCACATATGATTTGTTGGGTGTTCAAGGAGCTTGGTTTCATTAAAATTTGTCTTATCCTGCTAAGAGCTTTCACTTAAAACGAACTCCTCTTAATTTCACTGCATTATGAAAGTGATTTTCAAGTTTTTTTTTGTTTTGTTTTGTTTTTAGGAGGGGAAGGGGAGGCATGTGGACCATTACGGTTTCCAATACAAGAGCAGAACACCTCTGATGTTGCTCTATAAAGCAGTATTTTAGCTAGCAATGTGCTTTCTTCTCCTAGTTTAATTTCACACAGAAAACATGTAATTAACCAAGAATCCCCAGCACTTAAAAACTGCTGCTCTTCTGCGTGAAATAAGGACTGTGGGTGCCCCATCAGGAAATCTGGTATCAGAAATGTGGAACACTTCAAACGCAAAATGACTTGGATAGATCTTCCTTGTACCTGCCTGGGGATCTCTGCAACTCTCTTGTTGGCCAGTTTTACAAAAATGCTACCATTACAAGTGTTCTCTTCGTTTCACTTTTGACTTAATTTGTACAAAAGCTTATTTAAATAGGACCAGAATATTTTATGGAAACCTTAAATGAACACTTGCACACCTGTAAAACAAAACACTCGCTGAAGGGTTGAGCTTGACTCTAGCTTACTGTGCACAACTAAAACTAGTGTCCAGCAAATTCTCCCCATGTAAAAACAGAATCCTATTTTCTTAATCTTCCATCAGGCCAGGCCATCAAAGAAACTCGTAAGCTTTTCCTGAAGTAAATTCCTGGGCGCGAGGTAAACTATCTTTGGTTTAAGGGATGGTAAAAAGTTACCGGCCAAAAAGACAGGTACAACACAAAGCTGTTCTGCGCAACTCCCTTCCAGAAGGGATTTGTTTAGACCCAACAGTCTCAGGGAGAATAACCAGGGACACAGATCTGTTGGCTACGAGGACACAACCAACACTGTCTTAATGCTAGGACAGATCAAGCCTTGGAAATCAAGCTCTGGATTTTTCTAATGTCAGTGGGAGAGCCCTTGCCTTAGACCCCAGAGTGATTGCATTCTGCTGAAACTTTTCTGATTATCCTGACGTTTAGCTAGAAAGACCTCCCTCATCCCCACCCCCAAATCCATGGTTTCATTATAAAATAACACTATTCACATACTTTTGAATCAATATTTTCTGAACACCTTCAGATGCTGAATACTTAAGAAGAAAAATATATAATATAGTGAGCGCATGCTCAATGACACATGGCTTTTTGCTGGATTCATGTACTATAGATGCCTCTAAAGCCCCAGAAGTCTGGAAAGCAGTGACCCACACGAGTAGCCACTTGGAGAAAGCTGGTCTGGGTAGCCATTGCACGTTTCTGAATAGTGTAGCTCTTCCAGTTCCCACTTTGGTTCAGATTTCTTCTAGGTTCAACCGGCGAGACACTTCGTAGATTCCTGTTCTTGGGCCTGCAGAAAACATGCAGCCAGCTACAGCTTCACATCAAGGTAACTAGGGCAAAAATGCAGCTCTGTTTGGACAGCTGTCGGTAGAACAAACAGTCCAGCAAACAAAGGTATCAGGCACGAGGGCAGACCCTAGGTTCCCTGGCATAAATCCCCCAAAGGACTAGGACAGCTGAGTTGGCATTTTGAAGATGCAGCACCACGACGGGCAGTTGCAACTAGACCAGGCGGGGCACCGAAAGCCCAGCAGGAGCTGCGAGCGAGGGAGGTAATTCAGTACTGGAGCTGTGCAAACTGGTGTCTGAGCAGCTCTTCAGCAGAGGGTCTGTGCCTGGCTTCCACAAAGATTTGCTTTAGAAAGTCCCGGCAATGTTCTGATATGTGGGAAGGGAGCTGGGGGTTGGTTGGCTGGGTGGCAATTTTGAAAATGGCTGCCATGGCTTCGTACTCTGCCCAGGGTGGTTTCTCTGTCAGCATTTCCACAACAGTACAAGCGAGGCTCCTGGAAAGGCAGACAGGAAAAAAAGAAGTGAGAACCAACTGACACAATAACACACAGTGTTCAGAGAGAACTTCCAAACAGGCAGCACCAAGGTACAGCTCTGCCCTGAAAACAGCTATAAAATGGTTTTGTGCTCAGCAAAAGCCATGTGTGCACAGATCCTCAGCCAGATCTGCCAGCATCGCTGCTTTTACCGCTGTCAGGCTAGCAATAAAGTGCTGAGACAGGGAGGCTGGTTTCCACTGGGGTTCTTCCTGCCCTGAGAACTGCAAAGTGCCATCTGTCCGGCTCTCCTTCGCCCAAATTCTACTCTCAGTAAACGTTTGCATTAACAACGGGGGACAAGAGGTGCACACAAGATGTCCCTGAAGCTGTTGTTGGACCTCGGTGGTATTTCAGGTGCTGCTGCTGCTATCTCGAATGCACTTGCTGCGTTGCAGGGTAGAAAACTGACTTTGAGCTAAGGTCCAGTGAATCACAGCTGGTCGACCCCACAAAGCCATTTAGGAAAAACCCCTTTTCGTTGTACTTCCTTGGAATACCCACAGGAGAAAGCTCCTATTTCCATAAGAAATCAAGCATCCGCTACAGTCAAAAAGTAATTAAAATCTTAACAGCTCCAAACTGAAAAGGCAGCAAATTAAGATGCCAGCAGGGCAGATGCATCGATACATTAGGGAAAAACAACTAGTGATGTTATAATGGGGCTTTGTGGGGTAATTCAAGGCAAGAACAAGATCAGAACATGAGGACAGACATGGCTTAGCCACCTTTCTGAAGTGACTGTGACACAGATACTTTCACAGGTTTCTGTAGTACAGCAGTGACCCTTTTTTTGTTTAAAAAGGATTGATTGCTTCCTCAAGGCCACAGATTAAGCAAAGGTAGTGAAATGTAAACATCCAATTCTGTGTTCTGATCACACTGTTCCATTAAAAGAGGAAAATTGCTTCTTCTGCCTTTAAACTACACCTTCTTTTGAAGTGAAATGCAAAGAAAAGACATTTTCAGAGGCAGACTTGCAACAATTGCCAAGACAAGGAAGGAAAGGAATTAAATCCAATGAATATGCAAGAAATGATTTCTTGACAAGGTTTAAAACTCCAACGTGAAAATTTTACACTGGTTTCCAGCCATTTAAGACTTACTCGAAGAGAGTACAGAAAATGCAAACCATGTGTGCTGAAGTGCTGGGGGTTTGCTCAAGAGCAAGCAGGGATATATTATTGTTTAGACTGATTTATACCGTTTAAGCAGATCCGGTTTCTTTAAGATATTCAGCAAACAGCAGGAATGTTTTTCATGTCAAGTCACTCCAGCAATAACAAATAGCTCACATATTCTGCTATTTAGGAAAAAGAAAATTGGAGAGGGGCCTGCAGCAGTGGCAGAAAGCCAGGTGGCTAGATTTGTTACGTCTTTGAGCCTCTTGGCCATACGCATCCACCCTGGGACTAACGTTGCACTGGAAAATTCTGACCCCCCTAAATAACGATGGGGATTGTAGGAACTGGAGCCCGGCCAACGGCAGCGTCTCTTTGATGGGAATGGACCGATGTCAGCACCAAGAGGAAATCCACAACTGCAGCAATCCAGGGGGAAGGGCACGTGCTCCGTTCTCTCCCAGAGCATCCCGACTGGGAGACTATGCAGAATTTAACTCTTTGCATATGAGAAAATTTCAGCTCTGTTTCTACTTACTATGGGAAATAGAACAGTCCTTGCTTTACTGTTGAGACACAAACATAACTTTTGTTGCTGTCGTTTAGCTCGGTTTTATAATCTCACCTTTTTGAGGCCTCCAAAACTAACATTTTGACACAGGACCATTTTCTTTTTCCTTTCGAAAGAGGCTGTTTCTTGGCTATTGGCTATGCCAATAATAGCATGGCTACAGTTTCCACTCATGCATGCTTCAGATCACCTCTGATCTGACCTGTACCTTGTGTGTTATTCCAGGTTTGGGCATCTTTCCTTTAAAGCTTTGTCAACATACTCAAATTCTGTTCATTTCCAGTGTTATAAGCATACCTCTCATTTTCAAACAAAATGAATGGACTCTCCCCAAACAAACTTCGGTCTCTTATCAACATAAGGGATATAAGAAGGGTGGAAACCTTGCACCAGAAAGTTAGAGAACTGGCTATCAGTTTGAGGGAGGAACGAATGGAAATTGTTACTGAAGCACTTGTGTGTTGACACTGCACAGCTCAGCCTGCAGCAGGTCATGTCTTAAGTTCAAACCGACTACTTAAGTTCACCTTAAACTGCTCTCACTTTTGATCCAGATGAAATCTGAATTTGGATATACAGGGATAACAGAACGTGTATGTCTATTATCTTAGGGATAAGATGTATATCTCTATTATCTCACTCCAGAAAAGCTCTAAATTGATTGACAGACAGAAAGTCAATCTCTCACCATACGTCTGCTTTTCGTCCATAGCCCTCTCCGCTGATCACCTCTGGGCTCATCCAGTACGGTGTGCCAGTGACAGAGCGGATGCCTGTTCCAGACATACAGATTGTCTGCAGCCGTTTGCTGGCCCCAAAGTCCCCAAGCTTCACATTCCCAGCAGAGTCACGGAGAATATTGGCTCCTGGACAAAAAAAAAGAAGGGGAAAAAAAAAGAATTGAGACAGATGTTTTCATGCAATCCAGCTGTTGGATCTGCAGCCTACGACGTTGATATCCAACCCAGAAATACCCATGCTCATGGTATGGCTTTCAACCCGTTAAGCCTCAGGTGACCTGCTAAACATCATTTCTTTATTTCAGGCTGTAGACAAGCCAACTGCTAATGGCTGCAAATGGGAAAAACTTCAGGGGAAAAACACCAGGAAGCAAAGGGGGAGGGGAAATGAGAGCTGAGTCAGCACTGTCATTGTTAACACCGCCTGTAAACAGCTCAGACAGCCTATACAGGGCCCCATCGCCAATGGCTTAGATAGTACATAGCTGTGTAGAAAAGGATTTTATTTGGATACTGCTTTGGTGAATATACCCAGCTGACCAGAAAGCAATGGTTAACAGATGTACCTAATTAAACCACTTTGAACTCCTACAATAAACAAGTCAATCTCCACTTCACTTGGTCAGAGGTCCTGAACATGAAACACAGAGGAAAAAAAAGCAAACTTAGAGGATAGCTTGTGTGTGGACACAAGCTAAGGCTTACACACCAAAAACAATTCTTCCTCCAAAGCTGCAATAAGCTCAAGAACCCTTTGTTGCCATTATTTGGTATATGCCTACGTGAACTCCTCCTGCCCCCCAGTAAAATGCATTTGTGCTGTGAGATGGCTTTACCACTCCACTTCCGCAGTGGGAGAGCTGAATTTGGAATAGCAAGTCTGGTCATCCAGCACCCAAGGGACAAATGAACAGTTTGGTCTGGAAGATGGGTGCAGACTAGTGAATAATCCATCGGTAGGAAATCATTTGGTAAAGAGCACCGCGCGAGCAGTACACAAGGTGTTATTCAAGAACCAGCAGCTCATTTCCCTTTGCCAACCCTAGAGGGGAGGCAATGAAGATTTATAGGCAGGAAGAAGAAGATATTTTTCTTACAGTGAGCAATACTCCTGTCCCTCTAGAGCACAGAAAAACGTGTGTGGTGTCTGCCACATCTGTTGACATTAACTCTTAAGGAGACTGCCTGGCTCCACGGGGTTATATTGGGAAGAGGACAATTAAGGGCTGATCACGCAAGTTTTACATGGAAAGTTAGAGGTTTCTTGCACAGAGCAGGAAAGACAAGTCACAAGAGCCTGAGGTAAGCAGGATTGTCAAAAGCAGGCATTGAGCTCTTACAGCAATTGGTATGCTTAGCAGCTGAGAAATGGCACTTTGGTCAGAGAGGAAATTAGAAGGGTATCAACAGGGCAATGAACTTGTGTTACAGGGGCAGTGAAAGTCAGGTGGCAACTTAACCTCATTTTACTGGGGTGGAGTTACAGCTGAGTAGTCCTAAGAATTAGAGGCTTCCAGTCTTCCTTACTACAAACACCAACTGCCACGCTCCCAGGTCCTGTAGAGAGAACAGCCCAACTTCCCTCGCCCAGCCCAGAATATCTCCATCCCTAAGACCTGGACAGGATATAAGACAAAAAGGGATATCTGAGCAAAGCAATATTAAGAAGCCACAACCAGAACACCGAATATTTAACATTTGGCTCCTTTTCCCCAGAATTCCTTCAGCACGGGGTATATATGTAAAACACCAGCAGATCTCACCCTTTATGTCCCTGTGCACAATCATGTTGCTGTGAAGGTACGAGACTCCTTCGAGAATCTGGCGAGTGTATTTCCGGGTTACATTTTCCGTGAGAGCACCATACGCCTTCAGCTGGTCTTTCACTGACCCCTGCGCCAAAAACAAACAGAACAGATTGGCAAAGAAATGACAAACCACAAATCTTGCAGTCTCCATTCAATTCCCAGAGCTGCGACTGTGTTATATACCCGACCAGCACAAGTAATGAATGCTGGCCTCTTCTAAAGCCTTTTTGTGAGGCTCTCAGAACTTCTTGCCCTATGAAACCCCTTTTGAGAAAAGCAAGGACATTGCTTTACAGCAGAAATAGCTTGAGGAGGTTCTCTGCGCTTCCTCCATGCTTTAGCTGTGTTGATACAACTGTCTGTGGACACAAGCAATAAACTAGTTCTGCAGACAGATCCGGGTCAAAGGTTTCCCTTTTTGCAGGGTCATTTTTAAGCTAATTTGCTGCACCGTATGACTCTGCTAATTCAGTTAGCCCAATTTACAAGTTGGCCCAAGTTCTTTCAAGCACTTTGGCAGAACAAATTTAGACTGAAGGAAAGAATTAGCTTTAGTAACGAATGAACAGAATGTATTTCAACTACAAGACACGTTAGGAAAAAAACAAAAGAGGTGATTTGGGCACGAATGAAAAACAAGCAGTGGCACTGTAACACAGTATGAGAAGGGAACATGCCTAACAGGACACAATATAGAAATACACAATAGTTCAGTTGGAAGGGACCTACAAACATCACCAAATCCAACTGCCAGACCACTTTAGGGCTAACCAACAGATAAAGCATATTATTTGGAGCATTATTTAAATGCCTCTTGACAACTGACAGGCATGGGGGCATCAATCGCCTCACTAGAAAGCCTGTTCCAGTGTTTGATGGATTACATAGATGAAGCAAGTTTAGTTCCAATCAACAAAACCACCCCCCTCACTTTTTTCAGCTCCTACCCCTGGCATGTACTCCATGAAGATGGTCAAGGTCTTCTCTGCCCGATCCCGTAGGCAGCCGTAATACTGAACAATACGCTCGTGCTGGAGATTCTTCAGCAGCTGAATTTCACACTCCAGGGCACTCACTTCCTATGGATGTTGAAGGAGAAAATAAGGTTCTGGCTCCAGGGAATACTCCATCCTAATAAATCCATCCTTGTCACTGTCAGGATGAGACCACTACTACACCGATGCAGTCTAATCCATGGCATTGGCTCAAAAGGCTCTTGGGAAAGGCAAACATTCACCAATGCCTCAAGTCCATCCTTGCTGTACAGTTGGTAGTAGCAGTGCAGATGTTAGAAATAGAACAGAGGAAGTATCATCCACAAATTTAGTACCAGAAAAACAAAACCAAACAAACAGAACACTTTGTTGCCTTGATTCTGTCACCTATTTATTCAATAGCTTCAGCTAAGTTGAAGGAAATAATTATTTGCACACCATACAGCAACAGCCTTACTCCTCAGCACTACGTTGATGGCCGTGGGCTTTAATTTCAATGATGAAAAAGGTCTGAACACATTGCTACAGAATGGCCAGGAATCTTTGTGCAGGAACCCCAATCCCTTAGGAATCTAGATTACAGGAGCTAAAAGTTCCCGACTTCTTTTCTCATGTAGTCCTGCTTTGATTCATGTTGATGATTTTACTTGGATCAACCTTAGAAACAGTTTCCTCTTATTTACTTCAAAGAATCTGCAGCTATGCACGTGAAACTAATTCTCTGCTTTATGCCTGCCACAGACAACAGGGTATCGTAGTGCAGAGGTAAAAAGGCTATCCAACAGTTTCAGACTGAATCGGAGATGTTTGTTGTCCAGGAAGAGTATCAGCTTCTTGCTGAATCCAGGGAATGAACAGGCTGAACATCAAAGGCACTGGAGCACGAGGATTTATGGAAAAAGGAATGATGGTTTCCCCCAAATTAGTCCCACTTAACTCTCTCTGCCCCTGCCACTGGAAGCTGCCAGATTTGCTCCTCTCACTTGAGGAAAGGATACAGCTCTTCATGAGCAGGGACCCAGCTGCTGCAGAGATGTGCAGAACCAGAGGAAGGAGCTCAGTGGGGCCAGCTGACAGTTTAAGGTTTGGAGCTTCAGTGCCTTCGAAATCTGTTCCAGCCTGTTCTTCCTTGGCTCAGATTTACTGTCTGATTTACAGCAGAGACATGGTACAACTTACAACGTACCAAGTTAGGCCTGCTCTTGGCACCAACGTTCCACATAAAGTCAGAATAATTAAATCTTCATGGATCAGTTACTTCAGCTCAAAGTGGATTTGTTTAATATTGGGAAATCAGATCATTGTTCAAATACTAGCAAAAATCTGACAGTCAATCCATCTGCATTCTCTGCGAGGGAATCATTTGCTATTGTACAGTTTCAAGGTACCTCTTCCCATCACCACCATTTCTAGTGTGTTGTCACGTTCTTGATTAATTTACACACCACAGTTCAGTCTATCTGGAGGATAAAGAGAATTCAGCAGTGGAAACAGGCAACTATTAATTAATACACTCGACACAGGGCCCAGAAAGCCATAAAAGCCCAGAAAATGGGTTTTGCAAGTGCATGAAGCCTTTTTTTTTTTTTTTTTTCCTTAATTTAAAAAAGAAAAAAAAAAAAGTCCTGCTCTTTCTGGGTCTAGTTTCACTCACATCCGTGTCTAACCAGGAACACAGGGCAGTCTAGTATTCCTCAAGTAACCTGGCAACAAACCAAAAAGCTGAGAATAGACAGCCAAAAATGAAGCCAGAAAATGGATTTTAGTTTCAGACTGAAGTTAATAATACGGAAAAGCAATTTTTAAATGTCTCCTATTCCTCTCCACGTGATTTGAAACCCTAGTACAAATTAAATAATGATGCCAGCTTTCGAGGACAGACAGATACAGGCAAATTAAAGGATCTCAAAGTCTGCATGGCAAAGTTTAATAGCTGCAGAGACAATTACCTTGCTCGTTTCAGGACTCTCTGGGTCAAACTGGACCTGCTTAGCTGCGAGCTCTCTGCCCGTGTCCACATCGTAGCACAAATACACACGGCCAAAGGCACCCTGGCCCAGCAGTTTTCCTCGTCGCCAGTTTATTGGAGCACTTGGAGCTAAAAAACAGCAGCAATAATTCTCCTTTTTGGCTGTGCTATTTAAAGATTACGGTGAGCTTTTTAGAGATCAATTACCATCACACCAAGACTGAAGCAGGTATTTTGCAGATGAAGAAACAGACACGAAAGGGACACTCAGAGTATCAGTTAGTGGCAGAGCTCTGAACAGAATTCAACCATCCAGACTCCCAGGCCACAGCATCCCATTAAAAGGAAGCCAAAACATTTCAGAAAGATATATGCTATAGACAAATTTTAAGTTTTTCAATGAGGCTGGTGGAATTTCACTCTGCCAACATCACGATCTTAAGAGATGGGGCACCAATTAAACAGGACCGTCTAACCCTTGATATGTGGTTACTACACACTTCAGATGAAGAAGAGCTGGACCAGCCTTGCTAAATCAATCCCACTCAGCTAAGAAAGACCTGGCACAATGCGAAGGACACAACTTCTGAGTTCTTTGCCAACTACTAGTTATTTTGGAGTTCCTTCTCTTGCATGAAGGATTTTACCACAAGGCTATCTCTACAGCAGAAAAACCCTACGAGAAACTGGTATGGTAAGGGCTGTAATGCAAGAACAGTGAAAGCATCTTCATCACCTGCTGGACTCAAAAAAATATACATGAGAACCAGCTAAAGCAGCTACCTCCAGCACCCCCAGCAGGAGGTTACGTCAGCAGGGAATTACGAGTTCTCATTGTTCTACTGTACTGGGCAGCTCATTGTACAAGTGGCAGCCTCCTGACCCAGAAAGCTTTGAGCCAGTTTTCCAGTCTGCACTTAAGACCACAGCACATTACTCAAAGAGCAGTGCTTTAACTCTAACTTTTAAAAGGATGCTACTAGACACATGCAGCGCGATGCTTCCAATTATGTTGCATCTAACAAGAAATTGTGAAAACACAGACAGGAACCAGCCATCTGGACAGTGTGAAAATACAGAAGAGCTCAGAGATTAGCTTTGCCATGTCTAATTTAATCAGATTTACTGCCAGTCGGTGTTTTAGTGTTGCTTGCTCTGCTGGCTTAATGTCTTTATTTTGATCCCTAAATTACTGTATGGGATTGCTGAAGTTCATTACTAATGGCTGATGTTCTATTTCTTTCCCCTTTTTTTAAACAGTAATAAAATGTTCCCAAAAAAACAACTCAGGGATGTTATAAATACAGAAGTAAATCTTTCTACTAAGGAGCAAGTGAAATAAATAGTCCTTAACTGTAAAATAACTGTAATCCACAAGCCTGACTATAAATGTTAATGTATCACGAAAATAAGCTTGTCTCACTATTTTAAGAATCCTATACATCATCTAGATCCAATCAACTTTTTTTTAAAAAAAAATTCTTAGCTGAATTTCCAATGCTTCCTAAAGGAAAGGCCATCTCACATGCAAGACTACATATTTTACTTAACAACTACTGAACTATTTCAAGCCCAAAAAACTCCTAAAATCTTTTTACACGTTCATGTTGCTGTGGACTATAATATGACTTGCTAAACCTTACTACCAAAATAGGAGGCGGTAGAAAACAGCTGGTTGTACAGATCTAAAAATGCTTTACAAGCAGCACTTGCCTTCCTGGACTGTTGTTTGACCAAAGATTACCACCAACTTCTAAACCAGCTCAACTGAGGGAAAAAAGGACCTCTCATTGGTGAGACAGACTGGTGGCAGAACACAGCCACGTGATTATGTGGTTTGGAATGGCTTGTTAAAAATCAAGCTATAGTCTAAATTGGATCTGGAGTTCATCTCTAACAGCCCTTCTTGCCCGTAACCCCAGGAAGCCTTTCTCCAGCATCAAGGTGACCACTTACATTTAGTGGGAATGTTCCTCTCCTGCACAGCGAGGGCATTTTCACTGTCAGCACTCCGCAGGCGCCCCCGGGGGTCCAGGTACTGCAATGCCAGGCCCAGGTTTTCCCCGTTAGTGCTTAAGGAACGACTTGAAGGCACCAAAGTGAAAAGATTCCCTTGGTGACGCCGTATCCGGGGAAACGTCCTCCGACCTGGAGAAAAATGGGAAAATTTCTAAATGACATCCTTACAGCTGGGAGGTAATGGCTGGAAGTTAAGCACTGAAGAGAAGGGACAGAAAAATCATGTTGTGTTCTTTTCCCATGAAATACAACCTACTACCAAGCAGACAATATGCAAAAATGTAACAACGCAGGGCTGATGTTGAGTTCAGTACAGCTTTGGATGACTCCCAAGGCAGAGGGGAGAGAACACTTTGTAACGTCCTCAGAGCTGTTGTGCTTCTATCAAGATCTAAACAGAACTTGCCTTCCAAAGCAAAATTTGGTTTACAAGCTACCACGCAAGCTCCAAAGCTTGTTAACAACCACACAGACAGAATGACTTTCTAAATAACGTGCCCGGACTTGCAAATAAAAAACACACACAAAGATTATGAGAATTTGCACCTCTTATGGAACTTGGAGAAATTAATTTCCTTAAGGCCTGCCTAGCAGAGCTGTGCCTGCGTCCCTGGTATCTTGTTTTAAAATACACAGAAGCAAGTTTGCATTGTGAATTAGCGAAGCATGATGAATCCTTCAGGTAGGGATAAACATGTCCAATGCTCAACCCTACCACTCACAGATCAGCCTGGATATATGCAGAAAGGGCAAAGTAATCAAAGAAATCTCATGTCCCTTTGAAAAGGGACAAGCATCATGTGCAGCATCATGCACAGTAGCAGCAACTCGGGCACTAACTGCACGGACCGGGGTATTTCAAGGCTCTTGAAGAGTTACGCTGGTCCCTAGAGGTTGCCGTTGCTTCAGTTTCTTTTTCACGTCTGGAATGGAAGTCTGAACACAACTCACCATCATTGTAGTCTTTGTGCTGCATGGAGACGTTGTAGCGCCGAGGGTAGGTTCCACCTTTCCCGGCTTTGTCATAGATTTGATTCTCGCGGTCTGGAAGGAGATGCAAAGACAGAAGTGAGGCTCCTTCAAAAAGCACACGTTTTCTAAGGACAGAATTTTCCTGATACAGCAGATTTTTTTTTTTTAATTTTATTTTTTTAGGAAAATGTAAGAAATAAATAACTTCATCACTTTTCAATCAACATATCCCCAGTTCTTCTATTTTTATCATCCCAGCAAACATGGAGGCTGGCCAGCAAACAGCAGAAATGTCTGGATCAAGAACTCTTTATACTGGACGCTGACATACCTGAGAACTCCTGTCTATTATCAGGAAAGCTTTGTGCCCTTGACATCCGTGACTTCCGAAAAGAAGGACTATTAAAGAAAGAAGGCAAGAGTAAGTTTTGCTAGCTACTGGAGGGAAACCCACAAGGACTTTAAAATACAAGCTAGTATATTTGCACATCAGTAATGGTGATTCTCAAGCTCGTGTTCCTACAATAATTTCATGCTAAAACGAAGTCAGACTTAGCCCCAGACTATCTCCCAGCACGGGCAGGCATCCTTTCTGTTCATTTTGTGCCAATCACTCAGTGGTTCCCCAGCCCATGGTTTGAGACCGAGTGCTTCCTACGTGAAATGGAAGGGTAAATCCAAGGCTGAGAGGAAGAGCAAAACAGGACACTGCTTGTAGCACACTGCTCACAGGGCAGAAGAGAACAGGGACCACTGCGCTAAGAGGGTCATTGTGAGGTGTAAGAGTTCCTGTCCTGAAAACTTCTGTTCCCTTTCCTATCTACCAGCTGCAGATGAGCCTAACCACAAACACTGCTTATACCACGGGTACCTCATATTTCTCCCCAATAAGTGGGACTCTGCAAAGCAAGCCTAGGTATGGCTCCTTTCTTGGCAGAAGGCCTCTAACATTTCTAAAGAGATTACACAAACTTAATCTGTACCAAAGCCATGTTACCTGCACTTTTTTATTTTTAAACCAGTGTACAAGGAGAAAAACAGCTTCCCCAGATGATACCCACACCAGCAGGGAACAAGGGGAGAGAAGGACAGGTAAGAAAACACAAAATAAATAAATACATACAAATGTATGCACACACAGAGGTTAATTTAACTGCTTCTTTGTGACTCAAACTGTGTGGAAGCAGCAGATGGACACAAAACCAAACCTCAGGTGCCCTACATAAAAGCTTACACTGCCTATAGGAACCAGCTTGGAAGAGCCTTACAAACAAGCTGAAGCCCATGTGGGAAGCCATGGTTGCTATGCAAGTTAACAGAACCTTCAGTTGTCTATTGACACCTCAAGGCATGTGCGCCCTTCCTTCTCCCCAAAATCAAAGCCTGCAGGGGATGAAATCAATTTTGGAGCTTTTAGATTGCTTGAATTGAGAAAAGGGCTTGTCTTTGTAAAAGAATACTCTTTCTGGGAGGGTCCGTACGTAACCTTAAATGGGGCATTTCAGTTTATGAATTTCAGGTTATTTCAAATTACTGATTTTACATGGGAAGCGCTTAAAAATTCACAGCCTTTCTCACACACACCTTAGATGTTCAAAGGCAGCGCTGATCCTAATAGCTGCGGGAGATGGGCACCACCACCAGCAAAGGAAGGGAAGAGAAAGATCTAGACCATCAGACTGTGACTAACTTCACCAAAGGAAGAGCCCCCCATTTACCTGAGGAATTAGTACAGTATCTTGCAGGGCACAGGAATCGAGTGTAATGATATATTTGTGTAACCTTAGAATAGGTTGTTGTTTTTTCTTTTTTTAAATGAACAAGTAGAGCCTTGTCTAAAAGATTTAAATACCCCGCAGCCAGATGTTCTGAGCCCAGGCTCCACACAGACGGCAGACTTTAGAACTTTGTATTTATAACACAGAGCTACTGAAGCACCGGTTTGTTGGTGTATGGTTTTGCCAGAAAATAAAACAGCCTTAAGATGCACTTAATTCTCTCTAAGAAATATATTGGGATATAGGTAGGAAGTAAGTTCCTAGTTCTCTCCAAGAAAATTTGAGATGGAAAACAGACTTTTGCCTAAGTACAACCGGTATTTTGATTTGAGCACGTAAGTTCCTACCAGCCTATACCTGTCTGCTGACCTGTCCAAGGACTGACAGCTTCCTGACACCGAGTTCTCAGCACTGCTTAAAGGGTCCAGCATCTGCAACACAAAAGAATTCACATGGCAACATCAGTCTGATGCCTAAAAGAGGCTGCACGAGAGGATCAGAGTCCACTACTGCTTGCCTGGACGATGTCCAGAAGACAAAGAGAGTCTAAAGCTATTCAGAGCGTACATTTTTCCTACATCTCCCATATAAACTGTTAAGCACATACTGAATTTGAGCCACTCCTTCGCTTTGGGTGATGAAGGACTTTGCTGTGAGGATTAAAGTAAATCAACCAGTGTGCTGGGTTTGATCCCAAGTGATTTGAGAAACAGTCGCTGCTGGTGCTACTGCATTGCTGTCCCCACCTGCAGGTTGCCCTTTGGCCTAACTTCCTACTTTTTTCAATGGAAAACGCAGTTTCAAATGCAAGAGGGTCAATAGGAAACCGGAGCATACATGTGTAATGCCACCAGCACTGCAGGGTTCATTCGGAGGTGGAGAGACTGTGCTCAATATGCATGGCAACAGCTTCTGGCAGCCCAACAAAGGCACTGAGGTTTGAAGCGTGGCTTAAATGAACAAGGCAACACCAGTAGCTGCTAACACAGCTACAACAACTACCGATTATTCTGGAGTGAAAGAGAGGGCTCAGAGAGCAGCAGCAAATTCCTTAACTGCTGGACTTGCTTTTCTTTACCCCGATGTTCATACTTACACACTGTTCATTGGTTTCTGGGATGAATTCGCCTTCGCTATTGATGCTGGTGTAGGAACCCTGCCGAGCAATGCGCTGCTGCCTCTCTGGAACGTACCCAGGGGGTGGTGAACTTCGGCCTGTGTTCTGGGAACCTGAGCCAGAAAGAAGGACATCTCTGAGACTGATGCTTACTGAAACGAGACTGCACGTGCATGCACACAGAATCCAAATATTCACCTCTAACGTTAGACCTCTATGATCACAGCAACGCTGGAGTAAGCCTTATAGCCTGGAGTGGAACCAGGAGGTGCGATGTAAAAAAGCAAATTGTTGAGTGAGCACCTGGGCCTCCATTTAAGCTGCTACAAGAAAATTGCTGGTGAAGCTCCTAAAGGAGATGTCACCTGGCTCTAACCTCTTCTGCTCGATCCTCCGAGCATAACTGCATTATCCCAGGAAAGGCAGAGGACTTCAGGAATTCCTGGCTTTTTAACAGGGGCAGGAACTTCACTACACTGCTAATCACTAGACAAAACTCTTGTCAGAACAAGCAATCTTTTGCCTTGGCTGTAACTTTGCCTCAATCAGTGTCATCTACCTTGAGTAAGAACACTATCCCTGCTAGTCATCATCAGCTGATTGTACCGATACTGCACAATTTTAGTATTCAGTGGGAAGGCTGGTAACTTTGTGAACAACCTCAAAATTTGTTCTACTGTGTGAAATTAAAGTTAGTTTGGGCAAAAAAACATGGAGGTCAATTCTGCAATTTTCATTTGTGAGATAGGTAAATGGTGAGAGTGAGTATGTTTAGGGGCCAAAAGAAAACAATTAGAAAAACAATTCACTCATCTGTTATGGTACTGCCTAACGAGTTTCTGTTGTGCCACTCAGAAAAGCTCAACCCCTGGGATTTGCTTCTCCCTTGCAGATCTCAAAGACGATACTTGAGAAACAGGAAGGAATAAAACCCTTTTCTGCAGTGACCTATCCACCTGCGGCTCCCACCAAGTTAATCCGTGAGCTCCAAGAAATGCCGTGGTCCAGCCGATCTGCCCAAGGTCACCCATGAAGTCAGAGACAGAGTTTGAAGATCAGCTCTCAAGCTGTGCTCTTCACAACACTGTCTTTAATTAACTGTGTGTACTCAGGTGCTATGAAAGATGGGTGAAGATCAGCAAATCCTCTCCCAAGGAAAATATTTTCTACAGAAATTATTGTAATAAAGAGTGAAGGCAAACATTGGCAGAAGCTAGCCGAAAACCAGCATGTACACCTTTCAGAAGGCTGTGGAGCGGAAAAAAAACCCTCCACTGGCATGGTTTAGAGCACACGGCGGGGAGGTGGGCTGCATGCAAAAAAATGTGCTGAGAGCTACTACCTGATTTTCCAAGCAGCTCCGCGGAGCTCACGTGATGGCACGAGCCAACTGCTGCAGGGATAAACAAGCGAGTGTGCTTTGTGGCTGCACCGAGTGAGTCACGGGAGCACACTTTCACTCTTTCCGAGACAATGCCACCACGGCTGGCCGAAGGCAGCCCCAGTCCCGCTGGCAGCAGCCCAGCCGCTATTGTGGAAAGGCCACCAGCGCTGGGCAGGAAAAGGAAGTCGGCACTAAATCAATGCATATCAAAGGAAGTGAGTGGAAAAAACACAAGTGCTGCCAGAATGCTTAGCAACTTTTTTTTTCTCTCTCTCTCTTTTTTTTTTTTTAATAAAACTTATCTTTACTTCCTCTGAATTGGTGACAGCGGGCTCGAGGCCTGGCTGTTTCAGAAGACAGGAACTACACGGATGTACACGGATGTATCTCCTGCAAACAACTTCTGTTCTACGCTGCTTTCGACTTCCATCTCACGACGTGTTATGAATAGGCAAGTTTCTGTGCCTGAAATGCTAGCTAACATTTTTTTTCCAAAATCAAAGATAGGAAAAGAGGAGGAAGAGGGAGCAGATTTAGTGCTAAGCTATTGCCAGCTTACTATCAGACCTCCTGAAAAACTGGAATCCTTCCGGACCTCTTAATAAGGTAGCAGCCTGAAACTGACATGCTCAGAAAATAAAACTAATGCCTTCGTGATTGATGACAGGCTAATCAGAAAATGTTCATAAGCCAGGATAAGAGGAGAGAGTCTGTGCAACAGCGTTACAGAAGGGGCCCCTTATTACTGTACCGCTTGCCCATGACAGACACTCGGTACAGTCTGTTAGCTTTGGCATCATGATTTGGATACCTTCAAATGCCAACAAAGGGAAAGATTTTTTAAAATCAAATATTTTTGGCATCGAATCTCTCTGAAAAAAAAAGAAACATGGTGTTCAGACAAGCGTGGATATCACTGCTTGCCTTATAGGACCAAGGAATGCTGCTCTTTTTATGCATGTTAACTTCAAACTAGATGGGTAAACCCTTTCTGTACCAGTCCTAGACACACTTCAGAAGTTTTCAGCACGTATTTTTGTTTGTTTGCTACTTCATAAGAGCAAAATGGGGATCAGCAGACTCTAGAAAAGATACACCAGACTTGCTAGTTCTCTAATTTAGAGAACTGCTGATCCAGTTCTCAGGTCCTTCTCTACTGAGCTTCTTCTCCCAATAAGCTTTGGTCAGGGCAGTGTGGATCTGACTCTGGTTTAGGGCCCCCAGTATGGGACTGTCTGCACTAATTTAATCGCATTTGTTATTTGACACCAGGATAGCTTTGCAAATACTGTTAAATAAAATATGGTTAAGATTACGCCTCAAGTTTACACTTAATGAACCTGAAGCTCTCCTCTTCCACAGAGAGAGCTGGTTTAGAACTTGGAAACAAAACAACTCTGACATTCCCAGCTCCCAATGCTGCCCTTGTGATTTGCAGCACCTGTCAGCTGAAGCATTGGGTCTGACAAGCCCTAAAATAGCTGCTGAAGGAAACACAACTATCCTCTGCTTCTGTTTCCAGCAAATTTCAGCTTTTCTCACTTTTAAAGCAAGAGTCATTTGCACAGAACACCATCTCAGGCTCTAGTCTTCAGGCTGCAGATCCCTATTATCACCTTCACCTTCTTCCTGCTCCTTCACAGCTCACTGAGGTTTCACACAAAGGAGCCAGACTCTAAACCACGGTGTTTTTTTTTTTTTTTTTTTTAACCCAAAAATCTTTGAAGGAACTTCAGACTTTTTTTTAATATAAAAATCTCAACAGCTTTGAGCATCTTTCAGCAGTACTTTGTAGTTATTCAGGGGGGTACCATGGAGAAACTGGGACGACTCAGCCAAACCTACCATAGATAGAAACCATGCAGATGAAATGCGTGTTTGTGGATGTAAATCAATGCACTCTGGTGCAGCGTATGTTCTGGAACATGTACGCATACGGTCAGTGAGTTCTTCCTCTCAAACTCTGCACACTAACTTTAGGAGTTATGAGAACTGATAATACTTGGCAACTTGCAGGTTTAGATTATTTGCATTACTGGAGCCTTACACGGACCTTCTCACTGAGCATGTATTCACTAAGCTAACAAACACAAAGGAAATGAGACAAAGTTACATATTACTCTGATGTTTTTCCTTATTTTCTGTTCAGCTGTGCCAGTCACCTACCGTATTTGCCCAGTGCTCTACCTGGTAATTATGAGAGTGGAAAGTAAGGGAACTCTGTATGTAGGGCAGCAGTTAGATATGCAGTGGCAATTCCTGTGCTACCCATAAATGCTTGATTACAGGAGCAAGCACCAATTCCAAAACTCAACATAAAAAAAAAAAAATAATAAAAAAAATCAAATCTAGATTTCATGAAGTGAAATTGCCAATCTAAATAAAAAAGCTCAATGGACTCACGTAAGCTTTCCAAACTTCTAACCTCAACGAATCTGGCTTTAGCACATCCCTTTTAGCAGCTCCTCAGCTGTTCAACAACTTAGTAAGGAACTTTGAAACATTCTATTATAAACATATTAAGAGCTTTTGAAAATGAACAGCCTTGTCCTAGAATAACCTTTCAATTTCTCATGGCTTTCATAAACTCTATACCATAAATCCTAGTGCCCAAAAGGTAATTTTCACAAAATAAAGACAAGCAGAAGTGGCAAAAATACTCACTGACAGACAGATGCCTACTTCTGGGTTCTGGCTGCTGATAGGGTGTGTTCACATCCCCCACAGACTGGGAGGTTTTAATCCTGACTTGTTTGGGCAGTCCAGAATGGGGTGAAGAACTTGTCTGTTGGGTAAAATGAAAATGAAATAAAACAAAATGAGACTGAGGAGCTCAAGCAATCTGGCCACAGTTTCAAAAATATCATTATGTTTAGTAGCAAGAAAGTAGCCGAAAACCAGCCCTCCAGCCTGATGTCTTATTACTTCAAAGAACACAAACAATAAAGGCAGCAAAAGAGGAAGCTTTGCAATTATTTTGTAGAACAGGAGTCAAACAACTAGAGCATGCTTCCCTCCAGCCTCAAATCAAATGCAGGATTTACCGGTCTCAGTGTTTGTCTTCCTTTAGCAGCTACCTGTGAAGCTAACAGGAAAGGGGCTCAGATCACCCTCTGATATCAGACCACGGAAGAACCTGCAGTTTTGCCAGCCACTTTGGCCAGCAGCGATAAATTATGAATCCTGCACTCTTTCAGACAGGGTTAGCTAGCAACTTAACTCCCCACAATTTTTAAGAGAGCTGACTAATCAGCCTAAGCTAAAATAAATCCTAGAATTTGAAAGCACAAAGACCTGGGAGATTACAAGATGAATGCTGCCTGCGTTGCTTTTACTTATCCTTCCCTGCACTTACATGGATGTAATCGAATTAAAGATCCTTTTTCCTCAGTGCCTTCCTTTCATTCAAAGCAGAAAGAGCAGTGAAAGGAGACGTGCCACAGGACTTCTCCTGCATTTGCTGAGGAAGACAGAAGGGGTAAACTCGAGTATGCTTTGTAGAAAGAGAAACTACAGGATGGTTTTGCAATTCAGTGCAGTAAGAAGCTGCCCAGGAAATCTGTTGTCCTCCTTGTGCGACAGTTACGCAGAGCTCTCACAGAAAAACTGCAAAGCTGAAATGCTTAAATCAGACACCTTTAGACTGCAGCTCCAGGGAGTTAACCCCTCTGTGCACTCCCTGGGGACTGCACAGGTAACGTGGGCTCTTACCATGGAACTGAGCTTTGCTGTGAATACTGATCCTGGGTACCAGTTATCTGAGGAGGCTGCACTAGAGTCCCAACGTTTGAAATACTGTGGCAACCTCTCCTGAGCAAATGAGATATTATGCATGACAAGGCAGGTGCTCAGGACCAGTGGATATTTTTGATTTCGATTGTCTTCTCCCAAAGCACCTAGTTTTACAAGAGGATATGACATGCCCTCCTTCTCATCTGTTACAGAACTGAATGCTTGTGAAGCACTGATTTTACTGAGATGAACAGAACCAAAGAGACCCCAAGGAAATGAATCCTCTCTTCTGGATTTTATTCGAATAGGACTGACAAACAAAGTGAGAGGCCATAGAATCAAACAATTAAAACCATCAAATAGCCGGTCATTTAAAAAGGAAAATCCTTTGCACCAAGCAAGGGGGGAGCCTGGTTTAAATTGCAGAAACTCTGTCATGAATACATTCATGGGAGCTGAATAATGGATGTAGAGGTCACATTATTTATGTGGACAGTCTGCTTTTGGTACTCTAGGTGTTCAACTTAACCAGTTCTTTCCATTAGTTTCTAAACAGAAAGGAAGGACGACAGGAGTGAGTTTCTTGATAAAAGAAAGAGCACAAGCGAGCCACAGTAAGAGGCACAAAGAAATTAATAAAAACAATGTCCACAACACCAGGCTCTCAGTACTAGTCACAGAGCTACTGCTAGAAAGTTAAGTTGTTTTATACACATATTAGTGCCAAAGTCACGGCATTACCTTTCCATCCCCAGAAAAAGAAAAAGAGCACAACTAAAACAAAATCTGCATCCTGTACTTCAGGAAAAATAATGCTTCCCGCTCCCTCAGTGGGATGAGATCATGCAGCCAAGAAACCTCCTTCAGCCTCGTGGGCTTTTGCTTTATCACATGTAGGGCTCTCCTGTCAGGCAACTCAGAGATGAAGAGGAAGTCAGAGGAGAGGGGGGAAACAGTGGCACTTAACTGAAGACTTTGCTGTTTGTTTCTGCTTTGAGCAAAAGAGGAAAAAACAGCTAATAAAAGGACACCACCACAGTACTGGCTACTGGCTGGTGTACGGATGAGACTTACTGAGTGTTTACTGTAGGAAGGTCTTGGGGGCTTACGTAAAGTTTAGATAGTATCATGTAACATCTGGTTTGTAGCCTCAAGACACTGGAATTAAAAGGGCTGTAAAAGATGATTGTTTTACTGTGTAATACCAAAAGTAGAGGCCACCTTTTACAGACCGTTTCCTGACCACACAGAACAAAGTCTGACTACGCTAGGTCAGACCAAAGGTCTTCTTGCCAAGTATTGTCTTCAGAGCGGCCAGTAACAAATGTTTAGGGACAGGGCACAGGACAAAGAACATCATCGTTCCCCCAATACCCTTCCAGCTTTTGGCACATTTGAGAAACTGCTGTTAATACACCTGAAGGTGTTTATTTGTCTATTAACATAGATTATCAATTTCAAAAATAGTACGAAGTATATTTAAGTTCCCCTGACAGCTCTAAGAATTAGAGGAGTGATTATTCCAAGAGCTGGAGCTCACAGCCTGCAGAGAACTTGAACAAGGATGAACATTCAAGATTGACAAGCAACGATCAACAGAGATTTCAAGATAGGGTAGCTTTTTGTGTCACACAGTTCAAGAAAGTTTAGTAATTTGCAAATAAAATATCTAAGCTACCAAGGGTCTTTGGCTTTAAAAGCTGGATGACTTTTATTTTAAAAATAAATGAAAAAAAAAATCACCCCAAAAGCACTGGTTTAACAGCCTGAGTGAACAGAGTTCACGTGCAGACCAGCAGTACAAGAAACTTCTGACATTTTTTGCCCTCCTCAGTTCATATTTCAATTCACTGTCTAAAATAGGCATCTTTGGGAACTTGACTTACTTCTTATCTTACGGTCTTTTCTGCTGAAAAGAGCAAACTACATTGATAGTCACTGACTACCACAGCCCCTTATGATGGACAGTGAACGAAGACAGTCAAATTCACCCTAGGTGTGTATGTGCCATTATTAGCTAAAAGCAACTCAGTTCCTACACAGCAAGACTGGATTCAAAGCAGTAAGCCACAGAACTGAAAAAGCATCAGGTACTTCCTGAGGCACTCCATCCAGAAAAAAAAAATGCTAATAGCTTGTCTTCAAGAACAACTTGTGCTTTCTTAAAGACAAGATAATTACGTGCAGTTTTGACACTGTGCTACAAATTGAAACTTAAAAAAGCTCTCTACGAACCAAACTCATCAAGTTTTCTGCATACAGTCATTGGGTACTCCACATAAAACATCCTTCATAATTACAGCTTGAAAACCTCTTTTCAATAGTTTAGTCCCTGAACACCTGCTGCAGCCAGGAAAAGAAAAAAAAGAACAACAAAACAAACCCTATAGGTAAGCCAAAACAAAGAGAATAAACCCATTCATGTGTGTCTCTGAAGCAGAGAAATCTTACTAATTCCTATTATGCTTGGATAAAACCACCATTATGACTACATCTTGCTGCAGTCACAAAAGTTGTTACGTACATGGTTCCTGTCCTGAGACAGCAGTAATATTCTAAGGCTTTTCACATTAGAGCTTCGGTCTAGGAGATCTACTGCTTTATCCAGGTCATCTTGGTTTTTCAGAGGAATCGATAACTGCAAAATACAGAACAAAAAAAATCATTAGAAAGAACAAAAAAAAAAAGAGTCTAGTTCTGTAACAGGAATTTAAACAAGCCAGGAAAAAAAGTAAAATCAGAATACAGAATAGGATTCTGATTGCTCAATTATGCCACAAGTTTTCATCACAATATCGTCTTACTGTCTTTTTATACAGAGCTTTCCTTCCATACCATCAGAAATGTGGCTGACCCCATGCAAATCTCCCTAAGGCAGCATTCACAAAATACTAATTGCTACCTGAATTCATTGCTTGCTAAGAACAAGTCAGAGACAGGCTGACTCCCTGATGAGAACACTGTCTCAGAATATTTATGAATCCAGACCTAACAATCAAATGAAAGCTAGGTTTCAGCTAAGAGATGAACACAGGGAAGATTTACGTTCCGAAAGAGGGAATCAAATAAGATTTTAAAAACTTGCTGGTGAAACCCCATGAAATTACCCTTGGACACCTTCTATTCTACAGCCCCCTCACATTTAGATATGCGGATGTTATTAACTCTGAAGAAATGCTTTAATTTTGTTGGACTTCAACTGGTGAATGGGGTTTTACATCTCTTTCATAGGGATGCAGTCTCTAACAACACAAGGGCAACATCACAAACAAACAAACAAAGTAATTAAAAAACAACAACAAACAAACAGGAAAAGCCAGGATGCCCAGTGAGAAAGCCAAAAAATACTTTAGATTATTAACACAGATTATCCAGTTCCTCAGAGACCAGTGCATACTCCCCAGGTCACTTTCTTTTATCAATAGTGCCCATAACCCCTCACAGCCACCTCATAGTGTTCCCTGTTCCCTCACTCATGTTGTTTGCCTGGGAGCTGAGCAATAAGCAGAAGGGTCACGGCCAACAAGAAGTATATGTTACAAATGCCTGGATGGCTGCTGCTGGTTGGCAGTCAAATTAGACACTTCTAAATCAGTTCTTGGGCAGCTAAATAAATGACGTGGGGACTGCCTGCAGTCCGCAGACTGTGTATCTACTGGCCTTCAATAGTTGGTTTCAACAGTCAAAATACTTCAATTAACTTGTTTTTACTTTCCCAAGAAAGTCTCCCAAGTAACACCAGTAGGAAGAAGCAAGATGATGACGTCTACAATATAGACATCAGTGTGATGTCCTGTCCATATCAGCACGTCTTCCTCTGGAGCAGAGAGATTTGATCATTGTTCATAATAGAGGGAAAAAACGAAAATTAAATTTAAAAGCACAGAATTTGGGATGGAAAACGGAAGTGTCATCTAGAGAGATTGTTGCACGTTTTGGGCACTGATAAAAATGCTCTGTACCTCATTGTTCATGTAGTGGAGGTCCAGGGGCTGGCCAAAGGCTGTTTTCACTTTCTGTTGCACATCTTCATAGCGCACAGGACGGACAAATGGGATAATTCTGGAAAAAACAACAAAAAATTACTTATTGAATTCAGACATATACCTGATAATGTAATCAAATTAGATGGTTGAATCATTAAAAACAAAACCAAACAAAAACGTTTTCCTTTCCTCCTCAAATAGGTAACTATCCTTTTAACTTGAATTGATATTATTTATTTTAGCAAGGAATTGTTGATCTCTGGTGCATCTGCAAATGTTTCACCAAAATGCAATATTCAGCTTCAGAATTATTCAGCTAAAAATTTCAAATAGAATGCCCTTGCTCCTGGATAGAAAAGTATCATTTACTGAATAAATTTCTTCCACATAAGAGGATACAAATCTACTATGTACATTGGCTTAAAGAATACCGCCTCAGGCACTAAACACACACAAATACATTTAGTGAGAGTTATGCAGCAAAAGGCCCAAAGAACAAAAAAGCATTTTGGTTTAAATACTCTGATATCTGAACAAAAAACTCAGTTCCTAGTATTTTCCAAAATGTGTTCCAATTGAAAGGTTTCAGCAAACTTTCCCACAGCAAGTTAGGCCTGGACTCCTGAGGGAAGGTATCGGCAGGAAGACACAAAGGAATCTCAAAGCCTTCGATCCCAAAGGTGATCGGGGACGTTAGCTCCACATTCACCCTCTGCAAATTCGGGTCAAACATCTCCAAACACCCGAAACACAGACTCACCACCCTGTTTCTGTAGTTCTACCTCAAATCCCATGCAACGAACAGCGGCTTTTTCTCAGGAGTTGAGGTGAAACCTAACTCACGTGCAACTGTTGGTCACTCATGGCTTTTAATTTTGGTTTTTCTCTCTCTTTTAATTACAGGCGTGTAATATATCAAAACTTCTGTTGAAGCAGTTCAATACTGCTTCAGCTGTAACAACATCTGACTTGTAGTAATTCAAAATATTCATATACAACAGATCAATCTCAACCTCATGCGTCCTCCCTACTTTAGTAAAAGGGACATATTTAAATAAAACAAGTATTTTTCTTGTGTGCTTATATGTAATGCAACTCTGGGCGTATCTACCAACGGACTGACAATAAAATATACAGAAATATAATTTTTTCTGATCAATATCTATGAGCCCAGACTTTGTGGCCCACTAAAATCCTTGTCCTAACATCCAGCATTTCCTTGCCAGCTGAGTGGCAGAGCGTTCTAGGCCGATACACATCAATGGCCTCAAGAAATCCGAAATGGCAACAGGCACAGCTGTCCTAGGGGAACCCTGGTGCACGGCACAGCACAGGCATGCTTTTAAGAAAAGTGCAGTATAGTTTTCTTTTGTTAGGTATTTATTACCGTTTTGCCTCCATGAGGATAGAAGTGATAATGCTTTAGGCATAGTAGTAAAACGAAGTTCCAGAAAAGCACCTAAAACTGTTTATTTTGCTGGAACGTTCTGCTGCAGGAAGTTGCCAAGTACTCAGAAAGTTGCTACCTTGACGGCCATGGAAAAAGACGATTTTACTTCTCTCAGAAGAATAATCAGCAAGTAAAATGTGCTGGGTCAAGAACTGGAGTATTCAAATGTAAACTCTAGCTTACAACTCGTCAGACCTTATTTTAGTGAATCAAGGATGCCAACAGCACAGGAGTCCATTTAGTTGGTAGCTCCTGCCTTCAGGCTCCTGCAAGCAGACTCCTTGCCATCTGCTGCCACGGGCCATGAGACCAGGCTGCCTCCCAACTGCAGGTCCAACAAACAGCTCTGGGACGTGGCACTGCCGTGTGGCGAGCTGTCAGAAAGCTCTGAGATAGCGACTTCAAACAACTCTGCTTCTGCCGAGCTGAAAGACTGGTACAAAAACTTGGCTGTCTGCACTGCTCGGCAATTCTGCCATTGAGAAGAGCACGGACTACCTGAACAGACCACGGATGCTCGAGATCCATCTTGCTCGCAGCTTGGTGGAACCCTGAATTGTCCCTGGGGACAATCACACAATTTTGTGTTGAACCTGACCTCAAGACAGCAGGCTCAATTTCCAAAAAGTCCATCCAGCATGCTTTGCCAACACTCAGTGTCCTTTCTCTACACTCAGCCTTTGTTTTAAATAGTTCTAGTGTTAGTTGGCTTCCTCAGCCACTTCCCAGGAAGGGTTCATCTTGTTACCAGACCTACAACGTTCAGCAATTTAGAAATAATTGTCCTTGTTAAAAACACAGCCCACAATAACATTTTCTACATATTACTAAGAAAGCCGTCCATGAAATTATAGCACTCTGGCACCGTACAAATGTAATTTAGCTCTCAGCTGAACTGAAGCCCCTTATAAAGGCTTCCATTCTGTGCTCATGGCATTGAAAAGCAGAGCTGTTCTCAGGTGCCACAAATTCTATTAGTGTAAAAAACTCCGTGCACTCTTCTAACACAAAATCATGGACTGCATGGTTTAAGGAGCCCATTCCTGCCTGACCACCTTAAATATTTGTGGTCAGATCTGGCAGCTCCTCTGAAACCCAGCACACACACTTACATTCTCGGTGCAAGCTCGCTGTCTGTAACTGCATACCGCTCTGGGAATGGGGAATTCAGGCAAGCGTAACTGCATAATTAGACTAACACACAATCAACCTTTTCATTTTAATGTTACTTCAGGAAAACCTTCCTTCTCCCCTGAGCTCTGTGCCATCCTACATGCACTCAGGCAGAAGACATGGAAGGTGACGGACTATGGTGACAGAAGTTCGCTGCCGAGGTGCCTTGTCACAACACGCTATCGTGACAAGCTGCGACACCTTTTGTATGCGTCTGACAGAGCAGAGTGTCCAAAATCATTTTTTTAGTCATAGAATTCACCATACAGGACTTAGGTAAATATAACTGTTCAATTTTTGAAGAAAAATTTAAGTTACTCTTTACTGTTTGCTTTGTCAACAAAAATGACTGTTTTCCTCTTTTAACAAAAATACCTGTATTTGACAAAGGACAATACTTAAGGAAGAGTTTAAGCAGCTCAGTCAGTAACCTCTGTTAGTAACAGGCCATTAGGATCTTTATACACAACTTGTACTGAGGTACTGTCAAACATATAAAAATGTTTTCTTAAAATTGTGTTTTACCAGGTCACAAGATTTACAAATTGAGTAACATTTACTCATGTGAGAAATTTTATTTCAGCAAGAAAAACTCACGTATGTAGAAGAGCAGAGAATGAAAGACCTGACTAAATTTTACTCACTGGAAACAACATTGTAGACAAAAAATGTTCATTCAGTTCATTATTTTTTTTTTTAAGAAAGCATCTCAATGCCATGTATCAGAGGAAATAAGAAGGTAACAGAGACCAATGAAACATCTTCCCTTGCTGTGGATGTTGTTCAGTCACAGCAGGACAGCAATAGTGATAGGTCATCAGAAAGTGAGAAACTAGACAAGAATGAAGCTAGTTTATTAGCTTCATTTGGTTTTAGTTAAATGAAACAAAAGTGAAACATATCTGAGATAAAAAGATTCAGGCTGGATAGCGTACTTGATGTTACTGCAATTCACTTACAAATAGATATTATGGAAATAAATAAGAGGAAAGTGATTTTCTAAAAAAATAAGTTGTACATAATCTGCCTTTAATGACAATTCTCACTACTGTGTGTTTTTCACTCAGCATCAAGGAAACTGAAGCCAACGAGATATTTAATCTGACAAATTATTCTACTAGGCAACGAACCAAAGTAGCGAAGACAGACTTACCGCCTTTCTCCGTTATATTCAAACTTTATCCTTACATCATTCTGCATAAAAAAGAGCAAGAGGTTAGTTCACAACGAAAACTCTGACATACACAGAATAAAGCAAATGAATGGACCACATAAGGATTTTAAGGCCCAAACACAAAGCAGGCAATTCTGTGACTGCAGGAGGCACCAGCTCCTCAAAAGGATAACCAGAACACAACAAAGCTGAGTGCTTCAGCTTCCATGGAGAAAGTCAACTGTGGACAATTAAGAGGATGGCATGTCAGCACAGCACCATGTGGAATGGAGAAATTGATAAGGGAGAAGCAGAAGGAAAGGGGGTTAAAAACTAAGTTGTAATCTGTATTAATTAATTTATTTTATTTAGTTTAAATGTATTAATTGCCATTTAAACAGAGGACACATTTAGTTATAAAGAAAATTAATCCATCTTCAACACTGCATGGCAAAAGCCTGAAATTGTGTCCAACTGCATATTCATGGGAACTGAAACTATTTTTCTTTAAAAATTCTCAAAGCATGTCTTTCTCCATGGCAGAAAAGAGGCACACACAGAGAACACACCACATTTTTCACTCATCAGACACAGATAGTCTCTGCTTTTGCAAAAACTCAGTCCCTGAAACTCACACTGTGAGAATAAAAACAAGTTAACTATTATGTCACCTTGGAAAGTGCAAAGGGTTATCATCCATATCTGGCAGATGGTTAATAGCACTGACTGCACAACCTGTGCATTTCCTTGTAAACTCAGAAGATGCTAGATGACACGGAAGAGTCAACATGCTGAACTTTCAACTCTGGAGATCAAAGTTCAAATCCCAATTTAGGTCACAAAGATAAAAATAAAAGGGAAAAATCTGCTCTGATAAGCCTCCATAATTTCTGCTGCACAATTTATGTGATTGGAGTAGATTAAGCCATCTGTGAAAGCCTTAGACAATAGGCAATCATACATCTAGGAACTTCAAAAAAAATGTGGCCAGGAAATGCTCTTTAGCTAGAGGAAATATCTGGCAGGCCTAGTGGTCAAGAATGCAGTTCAAAGGGACCCATGCAATCACTGCGAGTACACAGTATTCCTGCAGCACTACTGTAGGTACATAATTGATCCTAATTGAGCTTCCCAATCAGAACAACAATCATCTGCAGGTGGTAATTTACACATCAACTTTACCAAAGACAGTTTCTTAGATGTGGGAAGAAAAGGAATCTATTCTAGAAAGACACCAAAACAAAGCAAATTTTAGAGAAGTCATTTTAACAGAAAGGAAAAATGCAACAAACAGCATAGGAATAATAAGCTATAAAAGATATCCACCAGCCAACTATTGATGAAATGGATACTGATGGATAGAGGAACGGTCCCTTAATATTATGATTTTCTGGGAAGGAAGGCTCTAGATTTTTTTTTTAATATACTATTCAAGGTAATCCAGTCTAAGTGAGCTAAATAGGACCATTTGGATGAAATTAAGTGACAGTAGTTGTATAGATTAAATTTCCAGCCTCAAGATCAATTTTAGGTTTAGACATTTAAGGTTTCATTATTTTAACTAGTAACAACTAAAAAAAAAATATCTTCAGGTCTTTACAGAAACAGTTCTTCAGCTTGCTGTTACTCCCAAAAAATAAAGTATCTTCTCAACTCTGCTGTACCCTTTCAAACATCTAATTTGTAACAAAGGGAAAGGGGGAAAAGTGATCATAGGTACTGACGTAATTTAGGATCTAACTCCTGATAATTTTTCCAAAAGGATCAGACAATGGCTGTTTCAAGGAATTCAAAGCCATCTTAGGGTTTACGTTTCAGGGAGAACCTAGAAGAGTTAAACTATAGCACTTCTCGTTTCCTTTGAAAGTACAGCAAATTTATCTCCTCTACAAACTGCTTTTCAAAGTGACTCACATAAACTGTCCTAAGAGATGAGTAGGAAAACAAATCCAAGTTTGGAGCTTTAGTGTTCCAGCTCTGTGATGTGGTATCATAAAGACTGATTACAGATTGTGATTTAAGACTTCACTGAATTTACATTTCAAAATGATTTGGAAAGGGTTCTGTACTACTCCATCTATGGATTTGTCCAGCACATTCAAAGAAATCCCAGATCCCAGCTGAACAAGTAGATTACAAGCAGACAAAGCACGAGGAAGAGACAGACATGAACTTTAAAGCCTGCTCCAGCGAGCTTATGCCTGTAACAAGCATGTAACTGGAAAGAGTGATTTTACTGATGTCAGCAACTTCTCATGTTAACTTCAATCTAATTACAAGGAACTTGATTTAATTCTTTAAGACAGTAGTAGTGGACAAACAGTTCTTGACTGAAACTGTTAATTTTGCTCTGAAGTATTTAATTCAAATGATATGCAGCATATAGTGCCAGAACTCTATTATTCTGTCCTTTCTTTCTACCAGAAAGTCAATGCAATAGTTTTCTCCTAAAAAAAAAAAAAATTAAGTCTCTAGCAATACGAAAGAGAAATTTTATAGTATTGACCCTGACACTTATTACCTTGGGAAAAGTATTTTATAAATGGATTCTATGACCCCCATACTTAGATAATGGTGAGCTTCATTCCCCTCTTCATGTGACACAGGATGGGTAACTCTAGCCAATCCTCCTCACTAAGGATGCTGGCTGCATTCAGACACCTGTAAATGGCTGTTTCCTCTTTCACAGAGGCAAGATTTATTACAGTTTCACTAAAGCCAACCCTTTCAGATAATCCCCTTCACTGTACTTGAACCAACTTCAGTTTGACTCACTTTCATCAGGATCCTCATCCTGTATTCATATGCAGTCTGAATCATGTGAAGATTAAGACCAGCATTAGTTCATTACCCAACAGACTGCTTTATGCAATTGTGAACTGCAGTGACCTTCTTTTGAATCAGAAATTGAAATACTTGTTTCCTTTTCATCATTCTGCTTCTCAGTTCTCTGCTTCCCTATGAATTTAAGTATTATTTCCACTACAAGGAGAAGCGCACGCTACTGCCATATGATAGAGTCAGTAATGAAAAGCTTTCCTGGCCTTCCACACCTGCTTAAGTGAATTCTGTAAAGGCTGCCACGCACAATTTAAAAACATGCTCCTAATTTGTAATTGTTAACACTGAATAGGAAGCAAGCTCTCTTACCGGAATTTTTTTTTCTTCTACTGCAGAGGCACACTGGTTTGTTATTGCAGGGCTGCCCAAGAGGGGTGGACTGCTGGCATTGTGTTTTTTCTTTAAGAATTATAAAAAAAAAAAAAAGTAATTAAAAGAAGGCAATAGGGACTGCAAAACAAGAAAACCACTTGGTAAACTTTTTAGTTAATCTACACAGATCAAATACCATCAAAAACACACGTGGGAGGAAGACAGAGCACTGAGATACCCAAACTGCACCCTCCTTAGTCCATGAAGGTCAGTAAGAGAAAAAAACACAGCCCGAGCAAGAAGAGGGAGCTAAAACAGTGGTGATGCTTCAGCTGCCAGGCCAGAAGCACAGGCAGCAGACCCACTGTCAACCCCTTCTGACTCCAGGCAGCAATTTCAGGTGCCCGTTCCCCAGCCTATTACCTGTTTGTTGGAGTGAGCGGTGTCTTTGTTCTTCATGGTATCAAATCCAGTCAGCCTGTGCCGTCGGCTCATCTGGAGTGCTACCAGGTCCTTCATGATGGAGTTCAAGGCCTCTTGTTCATCTGCCATGGACAAGAATTTTAGTGGTGAGTTGCCTGGGTGAGCATCAGCTCTAACACTTCTGCACGTGTTTGCTGCTGGATCACAGAAATGCAATCCTTTGAGAGATCTTTGTAAATAAATACACTGACATTTCATTGAGTCATAAAAGCCCAAACTCAACCTAATACCACAAAGTAGTACGCAAACAAGTTTTAAGTCACTTGCCCAATGTCACAGAAGAATCTGGCCATAGCAAGGTTCAGAACAAATATCCCCAGCCTCTGGTTCTGTTAAGATGGCTTCAGACAAACAGCACAACTTGGAAAGATTTGCTAGGTCACCACAGGTCACTTAGGAAGAGCAAACTGATGTGCTCCTGCCAAGGAAAACCCAGTAAGAATCTCTTCCTTCCAATCCCATATCCTGTTACCTTAAAAAATTTTGACCTCAGTGCCAGGGAAGCTAATGGAACAAATTATCTTGAGTGTCATCATGCGGCACTTGCAGGGCAAGCAGGCGATCAGGCCCAGTCAGCATGGGTTTATGAAAGGCAGGTCCTGCTTGACAAACCTGATCTCCTTCTATGACACAGTGACATGCTGGATGGACGAGGGAAAGGCTGTGGATGTGGTCTACCTTGACTTCAGTAAGGCATTTGACACCATTTCCCACAGCATTCTCCTCAAGAAACTGGCTGCCCATGGCTTGGACTGGCGCACGCTTTGTTGGGTCAGAAACTGGCTGGGTAGCTGGGCCCAAAGAGTCGTGGTGAATGGAATTAAATCCAGTTGGAGGCCGGTCACTAGTGGAGTCCCCCAGGGCTCGGTACTGGGGCCAGTTCTCTTTAACATCTTAATGGATGATCTGGATGAAGGGATCGAGTGCACCTTCAGTAAGTTTGCAGACGGCACCAAGTTAGGTGCGTGTGTCGACCTGCTCGAGGGTAGGAAGACTCTGCAGGAGGGTCTGGATAGGCTGGGCCGATGGGCCGTGGCTAACGGTATGAAGTTCAACAAGGCCAAGTGCCGGGTCCTGCACCTGGGGCACAACAACCCCAAACAGAGCTACAGGCTGGGAGATGAGTGGTTAGAAAGCTGCCTGTCAGAGACGGACCTGGGAGTTTTGGTTGACAGTCGGCTGAATATGAGCCAGCAGTGTGCTCAGGCGGCCAAGAAAGCCAACAGCATCCTGGCTTTTATAAGAAACAGCATGGCCAGCAGGGCTAGGGAGGTGACTGTCCCCCTGTACTCAGCTCTAGCGAGGCCGCACCTCGAGTACTGTGTTCAGTTTTGGGCCCCTTGCTACAAGAAGGACATAAAGGTGCTTCTTATGTACGCTAGACTAAAACTTTTCTGATGCTAAGACTCCTGATGTGACCAGTTTAAGGTGTTCTTCTATTGAGGAATGCAGAGGGGCCAGGCTGCGATGGATGCTGGCACATAGGAAGGTGTTTAGCAGCTAATGAAAAGAACCCTTTGCTTCTGCAAGCTTAACAATCCTAAATTACTTAATGCGTTGTAAAAGGGGGAAAAAAAGTTGAAAATGGGTTCAAAATGGGACTGCGCTAGTGTCTTTGCTCCTAGGTCTGTGCCATCCGTGCAGCAGATCAGCACCAGATGCTACCACCGAGATGACCCATTACCGGCACGCTCATGCCTACCGCACTGCTGGGCTGCTGTTTCACATATGGACTCCGTGTTTTGGGGCATAAAGCCTTGCTTCCTTGGCAAATAATGTGTCCAGTTAAATCCTTCCTGATATTGAGGAAGAATGGATGCTTGAAGTGTGAACCAGCGATCAGATCAGCTCTAAGCATGCCCAGAAGGACAGTCTGCCCTTTCTAAGAGTCTGGCTGGACTTCACCAGCAGTTCTGGATGCAAAGTTGTGCTTTGTGTGTGTTTTTTGGAGGGTGGGAACATTTGAAAGCAATGTTATACAACAAAGGCACAGACGACACCCACACTCGTACGAAGTGTGTCAGGTATGCAGGTTAGGATATATCAGGTTCCTCCTTTCTCCCCAAGGTCCTTAAACATCGGTTTGACGTGCTCGAACTGAATTGAGCATTTCTGAGGCTGATACGTAAATAACCGAGAAGTTCTTCTATAATTCCAGCGGGGCTACACCTTTACTCACAAGCCAAGGTGCTGATTCGGATGGGTGAAGGCTTACATTGGGAAGTGGTGCCCTGGGACCAGCTGTGGGTTAAATGAGAGGCTGGTGTGTGTCTCCATTTCTCTGTGAAGGGGGCTCATTGGGAGCAATCGTTTCTTCAGCTTCACATCATGCTTTTGTCCAGGAGTGTGTCTCCATAAAGCCAGCTTATGTTTTATGCAGAAGACTGCGTTCAGAATTAAGCAATGCCTCAACAACAGATTCTTACAGCGCTTAAAGCTGACAGATGCGGGACACGTCCAGCTTCTAAAGCACATAGGGAACAAATGCTACGAACATTTAAGAGCAAAAAGGATGAAAACGTACCGACTTGTACAGGGGCAGCATCTAAACCAGTCCCAGTCGGAACTGAAGCCACACTGCCACTACCTTTGTTCCAGCCACTGGTTCCTCCCTGGCAGGACTGAATGGTAGAGCAGAAGTACTTCCACTACGGGCTGCAGTACGTGCTGGTGAGGTAAGCTCTCATTTTACTCTCTCTTCTTGAGAGGCAGCCTTATGCATCCCCCCAAAACAAGAGCGATTGTTTAACCACTAAAAAGTCTGGACCATATTCCCATTGAACTTTTTCCAGTTCATTTAAACCCGGTCAACAGCCGTAGACCTTCAACGCGTGGAGCAGGTACCCTGCAAACAACCGGGGGCATTTCCTACCGAACATTTCCTACCAAGGTTACTTATCCTCAGTGTTTGCTAAGAACCACAAATTAATTGTTTCCAGGATTTTGATTGCCTCAAGAATCAATAAATGCAACACGGAGCTCATCCAGTAGCTTGAGGGCAATTTTGGAGGGTTAGCATCCCGCTCCCAGATCGTGCGTTCATCCCATTGCTCTCCCAGCACCACCAAGAAAAGGATTATTTGGATTTTAATGAGGTGCTGTATCATTTATTAAGACATAAATCTGATCAAGTGCTGTAAGAGAAACAGAAGCATCGCGCCTCGGCCAGGCAAGAGAGGGGAAGGGAAGGAGCTCTCCCCAGGTCACTTGCAGGAGGTGTTAACTTAGAATAAAACCCTTCCAATTAAAGCAGAGCACAGCAAACGAAGTTAAAAAAAAAATTAAAACGCACCAAATCACAATTTTCCAAGACAAGCCAGATGAGACAATAACTACATTGTGGCAGTGTAGAAGGGAGAGCGTTCCTTGAGTTTCCATCTGCACGCTTAGGGAACCAGGGAATGAGTAACCCGACCATAAGTAACCCAACCAAAGCAAGAGGGTGCCTTCTGAGAAGCACATGGCCAAGGGAAATAATTACTATCCCTATCTCAGCACTAAGTAAACCTTTGTGTGAGGAAAATGTGAAAAAACACGTGAATGAAGTTCAAGTTCCAGGTAGCTGACAGCACAACTTCTTAAAATTGTTTCCAACTCTGCATCGAATATTTAACCTTTCACCTTACTGGAGCGTCCCCAGTTTACTCTTCTTCTTTAATCTTGGTTGATGTTAAGCGTAACCTCTGAGTAACCTGGCCAACGAAGACTGTGACTCTGCACAAGACGCTACGAATTAGGGACTGGCACGTCCCTGGAGCGCCTGCCACCCAAAGCACGCCGCGAGGAGCGGGGACACAAGTTTTCCACTACAGCACACTTGGGGTTTGGCCAGATACCAGGAGGAGGAAGAAGAGCTTGTCTTGGCAGTGGGTCAGGGCTCCTTTGGGCAAGCAAAACAGCTATGAAAACAGCTCGTAACTGAGCACTCATGACAAGAAATCAAATCAATCAAGGAACCCATCAGTGAACGAGGAATTGCATCTAAACAGTCCGGCACCTCGCTCAGAAGTCAAGATCAGCAGTTACGAGGGGATCGCGGGCTGGAGGCGTCGGGTGCCAAAGCCCCAGCTCATTTTCTGTCTCTTACTTGTACGAGGAAGCGGGCAAAGAGGACAGGCATTTAACCACTTCTCCATCTCTTGATATAGATTATAATTCAACCTGTGGGTTCACAAGAAAGGTATTAAGCTCCGAAGGGCAGCAGCTAAACCCCAGCTGCGAGGTCTGCGCGATGCTTATTGTAATCTGGGCTTCATCTCTAACGCTGAAATCTTACATCCAGGCAAAAAGGAACGCGCTGGAACACGGCGGGCTGATGGAACAACTGCAGGTGAATCCAAATCTTATGTGATTACACGTTTTAGTAGTCTCACAGCAGGCTACCAGACCCCGAGTAAACTAGGGTTGGGTTAGGACCCTAGAACCAAAACATAGCCTATACTTCATCCCTATGTTGGTGAGATAAAAAGAGAAAGAATCCGTTTCCTAACCTAAAATGAAGGCCAAATATTGATTTGAATGTAACGTATGGAAAAAATGTTTCCATTTCGGACGGCCTTCTGATGGATTTAGCGTTGAGGAGCATGAATACTTCTTTATTTCCATCAAAATAGATGATTTCCATCGGCCGGCTTGAAGGAAGCACGTGCAGCAGCATCGCATTAATCACACAATGCAAAAGTTATTACAAACGAAAAATAAGCAATTTTTGAAGCTCACTGAGAGACCCTGTTTTGCTAGGTCTCCGCTAGGTCTGGGAAACACAGTTCTGCTTTGTGCGGGAAAGATGTTGTCCAGGAAATGCTTTTCATGTTTTAAAAACTACACTCAAGGATTTTTATAACATCGATAAAGGGGAACTGCTGCTCACCGAGAAAGCCGTTCCTCCGCATAAAGCGTTTATTTCAGCTCGCACACGGCTTACCGGCTCCCAGCAAGTCGGCGCGTTTGCGACGGCAGAAAATAGAAAGTTTTGCAAAAAAAAAACCTCACAAAGTTCAAGCAGAGTAAAAGTATCTGCACGCTGGTAAAAACAGGAAGTCTGTAAAGCCCTATAAACCAAGATGCTGTTTTATATAGTGTGATAATAGAAGGCACGATGCTGCAGCTTGGTAGGGAAAAGGAAGAAAATTGAACAAATACGGGGTTGTTTGTCATCTGCCCCCAACAACAGCAAACGATCAGCAGATGCGGGGGCAATGAGTAAGTATCACACGTTAGGGAGAGAAATTCAGCGTGTTTTCAGAGCTTTCAAGTATTTATTTGAAAATTTTTAATTCTGAGTCCTTCGCAACACTGCGCTGAACGAAGCGCTGGGTATTCTGCAACGCTGTCTTTGCAAAGCGTTGTTCTGCCAGATTTTTTTGGAAATCACGAGTGGCTTGGTTTGTAATTTAAGAGAAATCAGAGCACGTCCACGAACCTGATACACACGATGTGTGTCTGGGGTCCCTCTCCTCACCGACACAGCCCCCCAGCAGGATTCGGCCCTGACCTGCAGGCTCGGCCCCCTCCCTTCCCCCCCGCCGCCGCAGGGGCTGTCACCGCAGCGAAACCCAGGAGCTGGCTACGGGCAAGCAGCGAGCCAAGGGAAGGAAGTGACACAGGCAGGAAAAAAAGAGCAGATCGAGGGAAAGACTCGACTGCAGCTGGGCCTGCAATGAGCATTTCGTCCTAGGCCTCGCGCAGGCCGCTCGGCCCAAAGGGCGCTCTCCCGTGTCCCACGTACACGCGCAGTTCTCTGGGTGAGCAGCGAGTACCTACAGATTTACTATGAAGTGTAAATTTATGACATGAACTTGCTTTACTTCGGCTTCGAGCAACGTCTGCAATGCTTTATGAAGTTACGACATCAATAAAAGAACTGGTTATGCATGTATTTACTTTAAATGCTGTTGAGGAGCTCTCTGTTTGGAAATAAACCTCAGCTGGAGCCCCCTCTTTGATGTGCCGGAGATCTGCCATCGATGGAGCCCCAAAACCTGCGACACCAACCTCTCGTCATCACCCCCTCCGCTCAGCTCAGACCAGCTTCCAAAAAACACGAGGGAAGCAAACCAGAGCATCAGGCAGCCCGTTATCTACCAGTCTTATTAAAAGACTTGATAACGAATGCCGCGTTAATTTAGATAAGATCTTTCCTATCAGGAGCAGTGTGCTCGCAGCTGTACCGTAATTACTCTGTGCAGCGCTATGCAGGAGCGCTCCGTGAACTGCTCGGCGTCATTCTGCACCCAGCTGTTTGCAAACAGGCATCCAAGAGCCGCTGGAAAATGCTTCTGTGGAAATCCAGCTCCGTCCTTCTCAACTATTTTAGGCCTACGTACCATCAGGTTGGTTCCTTCGGGGAAGATATGGACCGGACAATACCATGCCTCACTTTATAAAACAGAAACCTACTTGTGGACGCGCACATTTGTTGTATTTACAAAATCTAAGCAAGCTACAAGCTTGTTTTAGGTAACTGTCACCAAACTAGGATTGTCCAGGGCCACAAAGGAAGCGAACTTGCTTTACTTTGGCTTTGAGCGAGGTTTGCAATGCTTTACGAAGCTACAGTATAAATAAAATAATAGGTTATGCACAGGGACTAAATAATGCAGGTGAGCTTCTGAACAGCAAACTTAGCTGGAGGAAAGGAACAAGCTGCGGCCCACAAAGCAACCCAATTCTGCCCTGCAGATACCAGCAGAAATTCACAGAATCTGCTCAGAAATTCACAGAATGGGGGAGGTTGGAAGGGACCTCCAGGGGCCCTGTCCAACCTCCCTGCTCAACAGGGTCGCCCAGAGCATGTTACACAGGAGAATTCCCCTGCTGATACATAAGCAGGGGTAAGTTTGGGTTTAGAGAAGTTAATTTTTTTATTCTCTTACATAAGAGACATCTCTTTACGCTAAAAAGGAAATGAGGCAACAAAACAAACAAACAAAAGCAAAACCCAAGAACGTAACCGGTTCTTTATAGGAGACGTAACTTCAAGAAAACACACGTTAACCATTCAAATTCAGTGATGTCAGCTTTCGAGGCCAACTTTTTACTCCAGGAAGAGCTCACCTAACTCCTTTACGCGGTTTTGTGCGTTACTCTGAGTTACACGCAGCAAGCAGGCGCTCAATGGAAGCTCCCCGGAGGAAGCGGTGCCTTGACAGGCCCGTGCCCAACGTGAGGGACGAACACCCTGCTGGCCCCACGGACACCCCACCGGCCCCACAGACACCCCACCGGCCCCACGGGTGTCTGGCCGGCCCCACGGTCCCCTTCATAGCCCTGCTGGAGGCCACCGGCTGCCACCCCCAGAGCAGCCCCGTGCGGGGTCCCATGGGGTGCCCTTGCTGACCTCCAACCGATTTAACCCAAACCACCTGGCAACGCACCCACGTTCCGCCACGCTTCCATTATTTTTTAATGAAAAAATGTATAAAAATATATAAAAAATAGCCTCGCAAGCACGGGCTGTGCGTGCTGCCCGGCGGCCTCGCTCTTTGCCAGACGGCCCCTCAGCCCTGGAGCAAAACCCAGGGCCCGGAATGGGATCCCCCGGGACCCCTACACCCCCAGCCCCGGTTCCCCTAAACCCCTCGGGTCCCCTCTACATCCCCATGCTCCATCCCCTCCCGGATCCCCCCTACAGCCCCCGGTCCCCCCCACCCTCTCGGGCTCCATCCTCTCCCGGTTCCCCCC
>CM021791.1:2584011-2641039 GCA_011076525.1 Nettapus auritus | reverse complement strand
CCCCCCCCCACCCTCTCGGGCTCCATCCTCTCCCGGTTCCCCCCACACCCCCCGGTCCCCCCCGGCTCCACCCCCAGCCCCGTAACGCGGCCCAGCCCCCACCCCACACCGGTACCCCCCCACTCCCCGTTCTCCCCCCGTTCCCCGTCTCTCACCCATGGCGGCGGACGGCGGCGGCGGCGTGCTGCGCTCCGGGACTGTCACCGCCGCGGCTCCATGGCGGCCGGGCCGAGGGGGGGAGGGCTCAGGGCCGCCGCCGCCACATTGCCGGGCTCCTTCCGGCGGCCCCGGGAGGGGAGGGAGGGAGGGGGGGGACCGGGGGAAGGGAGGGGGGAGGGGGGGGTTGGGGCGGTGCCGATCGTTCCCCGCCGCCGCCGCCGCCGGGAGCAAAACAAACGGCTCGGCCGCCGCCGCGAACCCGCTGCCGCCTGCCAATCACAGGGGCCGGCCCGCCGGCGGCAGCCAATCAGCGCCGCGCGGCCCGCTAGCAGACGGCTCGGCCCGCCAATCAGCGCGCGGCAAGCTGGATGGGGATGACGGTGGGCCCGCCCCTCCGGCCCGCCACTGGGGGGGGTGAGCGGGGAGCCCGCCCCCTGCTGGCTGCCAATCAGGGTGACGGGCGGAACCCAGGGCCCGCCCCCGGGCGCCGTGGCTGGGCGCTGGGTCCTAGAGGCCGCCGCGCGGGGCCCTGAGGGTTCGCTCCCGTCACACAGGGAGGGGGGCAACGAGGTTAAGTTGTGCTTAACAATCCTCTTTTTACTTTGTATTTTTAAGAAAGAGCTTCTTTTCTTGAAAAATAAAACAGTTCCATAATGGAACAGAGCCTCAAAGCCGCAAAAATGGGATTTTTTTTGTTTCAAAGGAAGAAAAGTGTTGGACACCTGCCCCAAGCACCATCCCAGCACCACCAAGGCCACCTGAGGGAAGAGGTCTCGCTCAGGGGCTGCTCTAACCAAAATTTGTGTCATGACCAAGCCTTGCCTGTGTCCCCTGAGCCTCACAGGCACCCCACGGCCCCCCCACAGAGTGCAGTGAAGGACAAATGTCCACATAACAGCTTAAACAATTCCCTCATTTTTTAAGCCTGCAAAAGCAATTTCATACTCTCCACAACCGCAATGCTTCTAGGCCATTCTATATTTAATAAATTTACTTGTCGTGGAAGTAAATTCACGTAGATCCAATGCACAGGAGTGAACTCTAACCTAGGGGATATAAAGCTCAGCATTTCCTCCCTTGCATGTAGTGGTCTGACTTAACGAGAAAGTGTTTTTGGTGGTGGAAGTGGAACTGCTCACCTGCTACGCTCACTCACCTGTAGACACTTGATAAATTTTTTCCTCCTCCAGTTCTAGCAATCCTGTCTGCCAAGCCTCCTTGAACAGACAGCCCGCAAGCAGATACATTCTTCCTGAAAAGCTCAGTGCCACAAAACATGAAAAGCTTTGAGGGGGAACACCCCAAACCAGACCAGACACACCACACAGTGCATGTGCAGAGGTTTTAGGGCAAAGGAGGACTTACTGTAGTTGTCCCATCTAACCAGCAATTCTACCTCAAACTTCATAAATCAACTCGTACCTTTTAAAACAACGTCCAGGCTTCAGCTGCTCTTTCCTTGCTTGTTTCCACTCCACCTGTGGGATGATGTTTTGATAGTGCCTTTTTATTTTTCTGCACAAGGGACAGCAGGGAGTGTGGTTATTTTATTATTTTTATTTTTAAGAACAAGTACAGCTCTCCTTCCCTGTTGCTGCACTGGCCACCCTGCTGTTGGGAAACCCACCTCGAGCAGATGGTGTCAGCAGCTGCTTTTCAATCTGGCAGACGTCTAGCAGCAAGTGCATTGTTTTCTAAATGTTTTTGCTCACAAGCAACACGGCAATGTCAAAGGGGTTGCATCAACTGGATAAGCCACACGAAGAAAACTAGACTGGAAAAGAAAGCTTCTCAGAAGTATGGGCAGGAATCTAGACCCCACACACCAGGAAGAATTTAGGATTTACCCGAAGTATGATGACAATATCTGTGATGTCATTATTTTTTTTTGTAAAGTACTTGGGATAATAAAAAGATCTTGCAATGCCACACTAGATAGACAAATTAATCAGTAAAGGAACGCTTAGATCAACAGATCTGGCCTCTCTAGGGCACGAAGCTCTGCACAAAGCCAATAATCTCACTTTGAAGTCAGCCTGCTTTGAGCAGGGGGTTGGACTAAATGGCTTCCCCAGATCTCACCTTGACGTTCCCATCCAAAACCAAGTCTAATGCTGTCAGTGTTTAGGCTTTTTAGTATCTCTTCAATTGCTTTTCCTGTATATTCCATCTTGTATTCATGCCCAGCTTATAGCCATTTGTTTTCATGTCAAGATTATCCTTTTACTTAAATAATCTTTTCCTCTTCCCTGGTGTTTTCTCTCTAAATACTTCAAGAAGATAATCATATCCCCTTCCAGGCTTCATTTTAATAGATGAGTAAGCCACTCTAACTCTTATAATACAAGCTTTGTATTTGTGGTATCTTCCTGGCAGCCTTTTCTGCCCTTGTTCCAATTTGATTCCTCTCTCTCGATGACAGTATCTTCATCGCCACTACGCCAACTTTCTACATGCATTTTCACAGCTTCACAGGAGCTCATCACTATCCTTTATCAACTAGTAAAACCAACTTCCTTTCTGCACTAATTTCCAAGTAATAAACTATTAGCAGCCTCTGCAAATTTCTCTTCGCCCCTAAATTCACAGCTTTGCACTTTCCATGGCTGCATTTCATCTCATGTCTATTTCTCACTCTTCAAAGTCATCAATTCTCTACAATATTCTAGTTCCCTCATATTATTGAAGCCTCCCACTTTTGTTCATCACCAAATTTAATTATCATGCTCACTTTTTGTGCCAAGGACATTATAGGAAGGTTTTAATGAGGTTACTCCTGGGACTAGAACTGGAGAAATTCAGTATTAATTCCCCACTGTGCCAGCTCTGATGTCAAAACACTGTCACCTCACCCTTTGGTATTTTTGTCTGTCTTCCAGTTCTTATGTGGTTTTGCATGAAGTTCTCAGTTGACGTCCTGTTACATGAAACCTATTACAAGTCCTTTGTGTGGAAAGTGGGCTTATTTAAACCAGAGAGACACCAGACTTGCTAGTCATCAATTCTGACAATGAATGAGGAGCCCCCAGCAGATGGTAGGAGACAGCCACCCTGGTAAAACGTGCTCTTTCCATCTCCAATTGCCCAGAAAGTCTGGATTTCACTCAGGTTTTTCTTCCTCCTCTGAAAATAGAATGATTTGTCCTTGATGGTTCATTACTTCACGCACCTATCGAGCCTGATGTGCAAGACAGCAAGTTGTGTCTGCTGATTTGCAGTTCTGTTCTTTTTTGGAGACATTATCACGACACTGGTTATACACAAGAGCCATTAGACCTTTTTTGGCCCATTGTAGACTTCCCGCCTGATATTTTATTTTCTAGACAAGCTGGTACACCCTTCCTGGACTGCAGTTACAGTTTCTACCATGAAAATTTAGCAGATGCCCATATTTTGTGTATCTTCAGGGAAAAAAAAAGAATAAGTTTTTCCACTTTTAGTATCTACTTGATGATGCACTAATTTTGAACAAAAGAATCAGGTTATTCATTTTACTAAAAACACTATGATACAAACTGATATTCTGTGGTTTTCCACCCTGATTGCCCACATCCTTTTAAAGCTGCTGCTTTCCAGAAAAGCAGCAGCACTTCTGTAAATAACAACTATAAAACTTACTTAATACTTCAGCTTAAAGCTATTCAGATTGTTTGAAGCCATTTTATGTAAAATCATCTGTACAGATATTCACCAAGACTCTACAGGAGCTACTGTGTTTATAGTCAGCTCATTTGTTTTAAAAGAACTTTACAGAGGCCTAATTGTTTAATGCCGTCACACAGCATGAAGCAAGAAAAGGAAATGTAATCCCTATTTTAGGGATTAAAGAGCGTTGCACAGAGAGCCAGTGACTTGTTAAAAGTTACACAGGAAGTCTGGAGTAGGCCTTTGGGATTTAACTCCTGGCATCTTTTCCCAGTCTCTTAATTGCTATGCCATCATATTTTCTATTCTGGTAGTATTTCCGTTTTCTGAAGCATACCTGTCTAACTCAAAGAGCCTCTTCTCCTTGCTATCAGATGTACTATTTCTTCTTTCCTTCCTGTTTCCCTTCTTGTTTAGGTACACACATCCTTCCTGGGGAGCTTAGCAGTCTCCAGGCTGAGCCTTGTCCCATGCCAAAACTTCCTTATTCAATCTCTCTGACTCCACAGCCAGAGACACTGAACTGGGAGCTGTGTAAAGAAAAAAAAAAAAAAACTGGGGGAAAGGGGGTGGGTAGCAGAGAAGAAACTCCATAAATCTTCAGATGATGCATGAAAGCGTTCTGCACTCTCTTCTGCAGATCTGAGAAGAGCAATCACGCTGGTTCCGGGCAGTTCTGGCTCTGCTAACACTCTCTTGGTGTTCTCAGCTTTAACACTGCAGGCAGGTTTTTCGATGGAAAACTAAGAGAACTGTCATCATAATCCAACTTCAGGATAGCGTGGCATAACATGGAAGGCCAAACCTTACCTCACTACCCCAGAGCATATCAACCATGTGAAACAGCTCCTTAAAAAGCACGAGTGTAGCATTCAATCCCCAGCCCCAGAAGAACAGCCGGTACCTGTCCTGTTCTGCTGGCCGAACTCTGGCCTACTGCTGCCAGCGCTCCAGTAGAGGGGGCTCTGAAGCTGGTTAAAAAAAGAGGAGCCATTCTCCTGCTTGTAGTGGGCTGAACTGAAGAGAAGGAAGAGGAGGATGTTAGAAATATTGTATGCTTTTAGATCATTACTTGCTTCTAAGCTGGCAATCTGGAGCACTTAGGGAGCAGCACCAAAAAAAAGCCCAAGATTAAAGCATAAGTTTGTTAAAGTCACGGCATTAGTGTAACCAGTGCGCTGGACATCTTTAACTTCCAATATTTTCCAGCCACTTACTGACCAGTGATGAATTGCGTGCTTTTCACTTACAGCTGCTATGAAAGAAGTGACTTTCCCAGGGTCACGCAGCAAGCAAGCCGGCCAGCCACAGCAGATGTCAGCTGTTCCTTAATATTTACAAAGGGCAGAGAACCTCTCGCTGTTTCTTTTTCTACGCATCTTCCTCTACAGGACTTAATGGCACTTGTTTTGCTACACTGACAAGCAGTCTGTTTTTCTCATCATCTACCAGCTCCTGACTTTTTGCACTGGTAGGTCCAATTTGCAGAAGTTGTCATCACAGTCTTTCCCACAGGACTTAATTAGGGAGCAAACCGGTTGCTTCCAGCTGCATTTTATAGACTCCTAGTCTTTATCACCAAAGAGACAGGATGCCTATAGAAACAGGTAGATTTGTTTGCTTATTGCTGAGCTAGCCCCCACATCCTACCCAGCCGACACATTTCTGCATCCTACTGGTCCCTAATGAAGGGAAAAGATGGGAAGACAAGTTGAGCTCCCTCAGCTGGAAGGTGACCCACCTCCGATAGCCACTGATGCTATTTTTGTTGCATTCCCCATAACACCATACTGGGTAAGGAGAAGTTTAAAACTCAGTTATGCCAAACGGAAAGGATGGATTTAATTTAGATTGGAAGCAAAGTTAACCAAAGAACAATAATTTGGCTTTACAATGAATGTTACTTTTCTGTTTTTTACTTTTCTGTTTTAGTTGCTTCCCTACAGAGATGGGGATTTTCTTCTCAGTTGAAAGTTACTAAAAAAATGACAGGTGGCGCTTGGCATCTTTGAATTCTGCCATTAAGTATTTGCTGCTTGAGACTGTCACTTAAGATTTCTGCATAAAGTGATTTGAAGCAAATGCAAGTTTGATGCTATTTGAATAGATATTGTTATTTACCTCTACCAAGAAGAAAGCACGTTCTCCAAGTGGGAAGCTGGTGCAGAATGTCTCGATATTGAAAACAGTTGCTGGGATTTGGCATACAGAAATTGAAATTTCTTGCCTTCTTCCGCTAGAATGGAAGCTGAGAAACCTTCTTTGGAGAATTCTGAAGCACAGATCCAGGAAAAAGAATCTAGGGGGATGTAAATACATTTCTAGGGTAAAGACAATTCTTAGAAGGAAGGCATCTTTTCCAAATATGGATTACTGGAACAAAGTCCATATATAGCTTAAACAGTGCATCTTAATAGGCAACTCTTTCCACTGTGGTCACGAAGCTTAAAAACCTTTCATTTCAAAGCCAGTATACAAAGAATTAGAGAAGAATCCAAAAGTACACTAGTTTTCAGACAACAGTTTAGTTGAACCAGAGATAATCTAAATACTTACTGCAATCATCAGTCCCGCTTACCAAGCTTTAAGGTTAAAAACAGAATTCCAAGTTCTGCCACCCCATTCCCCTCTAGGTCCCAGCTCCAGCAACAATGACACCAGTGACAGAGCCTGTAAAGAAAATGCCCTTTAACAGAGGTCACCTATACATAAGGCTTAGAAGCTAAATAAGGGCCTAATTGCTTTGTCTTCAATTTGCCTGTTTTCAAAAAGCCTTGGAGACCAATTATTTGTATTAGAAAATCCCTCTTCTCCTCATCTTAAGTACCAGAACCATGCAGGCAGATAATTACTATTTGTTCTGTAGGGAAGAAGTACTATGCAAGGAAGTCAGAAAACATGAACACAGCACGTGGTACCTTTGTTTAGGAAAAAAAAAAGTAAATGTGGGTGTACTTTAGATATTAACCATTCTGTTCAAGTTCCCTTGTGACTGGCTTCCTAACAATATAATTATTTGGAGCAACCTGTAACTTACTGTAGCTAGAAATATCGAGTTAGTTTCGTTATTAGTAGGATAAGGGATTAATACATCTCACCAGCTTTGTAAAGCAGAGATAAAGCAATCTCCCTCCCTTCCACAGCAATGAACTTCACGCAGGATACATGAGACCTATTTTAAATATTTCCCTGCTAGTCCCAGGGGTACCGGTTTCAACTCACCACACAGTGAACTGCAGTCAATCTACAAATGTTCCATTTTTATTACAAAGTATGAAAGGCAGAAAATACTGTACCTAATACACAGGAGGCTGAAACTTAGAAAGAAGGTTAAAAAATCTGAATAAAACTACATAGGAAGCAGGAAATAGCATAAAAGGATGCAACATTCCACTTTCAAGCGACTTCAGAAAATTGCCTTAAAATTTACAGAGTTTCAACAGTATGGTTCCATGACTCAGGTGTTAAAATCCATCGTAACAAAACCTTTTGCATTTTCTCCATAAAAATAAAGGGGTACAGGGACACTGCAGTTATCCATGTCAACAACATTATGTCTGTTGAATAGCAGGACACTAGGATTCCTCTAGGACAGTATAGGAGCAAAGTTGCAAATCTCAACGTGGAAGGTGGAGAAAAGAAGGACAGAAGTAAAACTACTATTGCTTTAACATCTTTTAGTGAGAACAAGAAGTCGGGAGTTTCATATGAATGTTTGTACAATCATGCTACAAAGATTACACCTTCAGGAAATTACCACAACGGGACCGTGAATGGAAAGAGCAGAAGGGAAAAAACACACAAAAGTAAACATCTCCTACTGACTATCGGTAACAAAAATGCTTCGGCGCAACAGATTTAAATTACATTTTACACTGCTAGCAACCCAAGTTTAAAAAAAGGATCCTTTTAAATAGTAGATTTCATAATTCATATTCACCAGGTTGTCAGAAAAGCAACGCACTGCTTCACAGCTGTACTATGACGTTCGCTAGTTCTCGCATTTCTGCCTTTGTTCAGATTCGACAGACCGACCGTCGTCTCTAACGGAGGAGACTTGAGAGTCACACATTTTACAATCGTGCGAGCAAACTCCAAGGGATGTTGACTTGTGGCTATCAATGAGAGCTGGAACACGGGCTTACAGCTGCCCTTTGCAGCGACAGTTTTCAGGAAATAATCTTTTTTTGTTAGATTTTCTGAAAATAAACTCGATGGAAGTCATAAAGATTTCTTTTATGAGTGTGAAAATCCTAGCTTGATGCTGAGTATCAAAGGCTGCACAAAAGGCCACGGAGATACAGGGCAGACAAAGTTATCTTCTGAAATTAGACAGCAGCGAGCAAGTCTCACAAGTGCCTTTGTCTCTGGAGCCTGCCGCAAATGATGAGCATTCAGTAACTGGTGTTTAGCTGCATTTTTAATTACTGCTTTTTAGTGCTGGTGAATGCTGATCAACAGTTCTGGAAATCTCTTCCTAAAAGAAGAGTCGGGGCATGCTGAATTCCTTTCAATACCCTCAACAATAAAACATTTCTGATTCTTCTCTAAGCAGGGTGAAATACAGCTGCCTCTCTAAGTAAGCATGAGAAAGTGCTCGTTAAGTGCCACATACAAATAAATCCCTGGATTCTCCGCAAAGGTCAAGAGAAGCAGGGACACGGTTGACAGTACCTTGCCCATTCCAGAACAGGTTTTGGACACCTTGTTTTTAATGTCCTCTGTACAATAAATACAGGCCTGCTCTGGAATATTGGTCTGACAGCAGGAAGCAGTAAATATGTAGAGAGAACCTGTATTAACTGATGAGATTACAGTATGGACGTGAGGCGGCAGGGCCGTTTTGCTAACCGGCAATGGGAAGACTAACCATTTCAGTCTTTTGATGGAACTGTAACTCTGCAATCCACTGAGCAATAGCTTACCCTCGCTGCCATTCATCCTTTTGAGGATGTTCTGAAAGAGACAAAACACCATTAAACACGAGGCACTCACAAGCTCAAGAATTCGGGTTGTGTGGATTTACAGACAGCAGCAGCAATTTCTCTATCACAAAAACGTTACCCGAAGAGTCCAGCTACATCTGTGCACCACCAACCTGCCGCTGCTGCCGTCAAACAGGAGAAGAGAGACTGCCAAACGCCGCCAAGTTCCTAAACAAAGCAAAAGGGACTCTCTGGGTGACAAGCTGCGCTAAATTACTTGGGGTGACCTTGCAAGGTTGTGTCATTCTCTGACTAGAGAGCTTCAGTTTAACATAAGCAGTATTGTCAAGTGCTCACGGTTTTGGAGTTTAGTAGAAACAGATGAGGGTCCACCGGATACTGACAGCCATGGCCAGCTGAGGATTTCTGCGACTGTTGTATTTAACATTTCATACAAAACACAGACAAACGCCTACCATAAAAAGACCGAGGAAAAGATGACTCTCCTCCTAATCTTACCAAAAATATACTTGTTAAAGTGCCATCTGCAAGAGGACAAACCAGACACACTCAGCTTTCTTAATTTACATTTGAAACAAGCACAAGAGCATCTGAATTCCAATATATCGGACTTCTCCCCTCACCTAGTCCCTGGTAGGCAATGATCTAGAGTTGAGCCTGATGCAGCTTTCTCATTGCGACACCAGGCAAAAATAGATCCTTTTACTATTATCCAGAACATTCAGGAGAATAATTACAGCTAAGTTTTGAAAGGATCATTAACTTTGACTTATGAGAGGCAATGCCTCCCTCTTTTAAGTACATTTCAAGGTTCCATACGGAACAACCTGTATTATCAGTCTCCTGTCATACCGCTCTTTGAAACCACCGTTTCCTTTCTAAATAGATTGTCAAAGCACTCACATCCTTGCCTTTTAAATCCCTGCACACAGAAGCACAAGTCTGGTATACGCAACCTACCGTAGGCCGTTTCGTTTAGACAATTAAGGGTTAGCACACTACACGCTAATTCAACATCCAGCTTGTTTTCTGGATGCTTTCCCCTCACTAACGAGGTATTACACAGTTGAAATCTCCTGGTTGAAGCCCATGTACCAGCAACCGGTTGCCCACGTAATAGTAGAAATCTGTGGAAAGCTTGGTTTAAACGGAACATAACAACCAGACAATAGCATAATATCTGGAACTAATCAACTGCAGTGCTACAGAACTACCGAAGCCAGAGAAAAATGACATTTCTGTACCAGAATCAAGGCCTTGCCTGGACCAAAATAGCCTGCCATTTTCTGCTTTTCTAACCTCACGGATGCTCAGACTTCTCCCTTAATGTTACTGCATACTCAAGGGATACGAGGCATTTGAAAGCAGTTGCTCTGCACCCTCCAGCAAGCACAAAATAATCAAGATCAAATGCTGAAGTATTTATATCCAGGAACTCGGAAAAAAAATGATGCTTATGGGGGTTTCATACCCGACATAACTGAATGTTAAGCCAGTGAAGTGTGATAAACTCTGTCTTCTGATTCACAGGGTACAGTGGCAAGTCTCAGGGTTTTATTTTACCTTGCAAATAAACTTGAACCAGCCAGGAGACAGTTAGCTAGCTGCCACTGTGTCAGCAGGTGCTGGCAAAAGGGCACCGAAGTCTCTCACTTCCTCTCTGGATGGAAGTGCCATTTGCACTACAGAACATCTCACCCATGAGGATTTTCATGTCTTTTCAGTCATTAACCTTTCAAGCAGCTTCTTTGAAAAGAAGCTATTTTCAGTCGCATTTCCCTGTTCCCAAACAGCCTCTGGTGATTCTGAATGTAATTTCATACGGAGAATGACAACAGAAAGCAACACGTTACAGACCTAGAAGGTAGCCCAACTGGCTAAACAGGATATGAGTTTTATTTAGAATCCACTGGAGTCCACAACTTTCCTTTACTTGCCTTTGAAGAGCTTCGAACGAGAACCTAATACCACAAGAGAACTTCCATCGGTTTTATGGGTGGAAGGACTGACGCTCTAGGTTCCCAGCAGAATTGTACTCTCACACTAGCAGAAGCTACCTGGTTATTTGACTCTTAGCCCCTTCACATGTGCTCTTTTCATCATCTTAGTACAAACAGAGATTCTTTTCCTAGAGAAGCAGGCTGTATTTGTCATTTTGTACAGCCAATGGAGTCTTTTGGTGACTTTATTTTCAACTAAATTAGCTGATGTCCTTTCTCAAAGCACAGTTCAACAGTTGCAGAAGATTTGTTCTTAAGCTAAGCAGCAGGCACATTCATCCTGTACTCATGCCATCTACTTAAGAACGAGACTTCAAAGCACAGAGGGGACTTCTGGAAGTACTAACGTTACAGGTAGTTCCTGCCATTCCCCAAACCACAAGTTAAATTAAAAGCTTGTCTGGTAACAACTGACTTTGTGCTGCAAGCCAAAGTTAAAATCCCTTAGTGACACAGCACATAATATCCACTGCTTGTAATTAAACAGCTCATTACAGGTACGTGCACATTTTGATGAGTTTCTAAAGCTCTGCATGGAATTATACGCTGCTACTAAGAAAATCCTAATTTTCACTTAATTCAGAATATTTTCCAATTTAAGACGAAGTGCTATTATAAGAGTTAGAACCCAACTGCTTGGCTAACACCGTTCTGATACCTAGACCAAATCTGTGGAGCACACTGCTCTCAGCACCACAGCTAATTAGGAAAACTGACCTTCAAGTCAAATGGAGCCTTCTGCCAAAAAATCCCACAACTGAACACAGAATGCCACTGACAAACCACGAGCTTAAACTGCGTTAGAGTTTCTTGGCTCTGCAATTAAAAGGGGTGATGGAATAATAATGCTGTTTCTAATGAATTGCAAACAAATTCACAAGGCAGTGCTTTTCTGAGCTCATGTTGAAAAGTAATCTGTAGAATATTTCTCCATGTCCAGAATGACAAAACTTTTCAGTCTGTTCTGTACTTGACAGCACTTTCGGTGTCAGTTTTACTATTTCTCAGCAATCTCTCCCCAACTTGCCTTTGCTGCATAAACCATCAAAACTCAAGTTTGCCAGCGTCCTACTATTTATAATGCTGCCTGTAGTTGTAGGTGAATACACATTAGGTGGAAGGATGATTTGGATAGTTTCTGACACTTACATCAAAACTCAGCTGGTATAGCCTCGGAGCCCGGCTACAGTTGTCATGTCTTCCTTGGGAGAGCACTGTGGAACATCGATCTGAATAGCTGCGTTATATTAAGACTTCACTGAAGATTTTTATCTTGCCTAATCCACTCAGCTTTGATTGCAAAGTATTCCTGTAGAGCGTTCCACTATTCAAAACACAAACAGATGCCCCTGGACGCATCCCAAAAAGCCACGAGGATGACGAGTGCCAAACCATAGCCTCTGTGGCACTGTTTCTTTCATCTGAAACCCATCTTCTGCACATTACGTTAAGGAATTCTTTCTTTCAGAGAAACAGCTTTCATTTGGATAGCAGACCAGCTCTTCCAACTCATCTCCTCGTTCAACGAGACCTGACAGCACAAAGCAAATACATTTAGGAAAAAAAGATTGCTTTGCACTCCTTTCAAGAACTCCCAGGAACACAGGCCAAATGCAAAGAAGCTCCAAGGTACAGGTTAACCACAAAATCTTGGTCGTATTATTTGCCAATCAAGCAAGCTACAAAGTGTGAAACCATTTTATTTTGGTTCAGATAGTAAGCCCTCTAAGGGGAAATCATTTCATTGGAAATGTCACTCCAAAGTCCATTACAAATAACATTTTTTTGAGAAGTCATTTACCTCAGAGGGAGCTCAAGTCATGCAAGTATCTTCTTTCTGAAACCTATTACCATTCTGTTAGCTAACACAACTGCAGGAGACACACAATAAATTCCGTTATAATTTAAAAATAAGGCCTACCATAGTAGCAACTGCCTCTAGCATCAGAAAAGTGTAAGGAAATTGTGCAACAAGTACTTGTACTTCACAGCACCAGAAAATTCTGCCCAGGTAACCAGGTATTGAGAGCCAAGGCAACAGTTAATTCTGGCAGGCCTTTACTGCCAGGGAGCCTGCAGCGTTATTGTGACTTGTTTCAACAAATATATCCTGCTTTGGGCCTGTGGAAGTGGATCACATATCAAAAGTAAGAAGTCGGGAGAAAAGCCTTACTCAATAGAAAGTTAGCCCAATATATAAAAAACATACAAACGTTTAAACAGTTGAGAGGCAGCAACAACAGGAACGACAAAGATTCCTGCCAAGGTGGCTGTTAACATCACCGTTTTTTTTCCCCACCTTGTTTTGCGCTTGCATCTATCGAGCTAGTTAGATGTGCTGCCCCAGCTGGCTGACAAACACGTGGACATACGCAGCAACTGAAAGCCTGCAAGCTTATTAACACAGTCAAACAAATATACAGAACTTTAACTGAAGAAAAAAAAAGAAAACCAGAACCCAAAAGGTCCAAGAGGCTCAGCATGTCTCTGCATTTGAGAGTCTTGGGGACAGGAAACACCTGTCCTTGATTCTTGTAACAGTTTCTCGGAACAGTAGATGCAAAGCAACAACAGATACTGGCCACTTGACTCGTGTTGTTCTTACTTTAGAGGGGAGGGGAAATTATACGGCCTTGCCTCAAGTTGGCATGAAGCAGTAACGTTACACTCTCAAGATCTCCAGGCAGTTGTTGTAGCAGATAGCTATCCAGTCTGGCTGAGTCGATGCCCACTGTACATTGTTGATTTCTCCCTCTGCTGTATAGGCCAAGATAGGGTCCTCAATGGCACGAGGCATTTGCTGGATGTCCCAGATGAGAGCCTGATGGTCATCCGCTGCACAAGAAAGCAAAACAGTAAGTAGAATTAAAGTATTATGGGATCTCCCTACATGGGATCTCCCTAAAAGGGGTGTAGTGGAAGCAGCTAGATAGAATATGGCTGTTGCAGTTCAGATAAGAAATCAAGATGGAGACACAGTGATGCAGCTGTTCTCCAACAAAACCTGCACACACCTTTGGATAATTATACGTTATCCCAGACAGTTATAAACCAAACAATCAGTGGAACTCCAATTGAAAACATTTAAGAACTAGCTTGCAAGAAAACATTAAGAAGCATGTAAAATAAAATTGCTCAGCCAACCAAGATGCACAGTTTGGGCACTGTGCTCGCTACTGCCACCCAATAAGCAGGTGTCTATTTCCATAAACCTTTTAGGAAAGTCTCCAATAAAAGGCTTCTGAACTGCAGGTAACCTTTAGCAAAAGGCAGTAAGAGAAGTACACTGACTTTTTGGGAGAAAGGATTTTGTAAATGTCATGAAAAGCTCCCAAGCAGAGATTCACTAACATAGACGGCAAGAGATCGATCTGGAATCTCTTTCCACACCTACCTGCTGTACAAATATGGCAGGAAGAATGAGGCGCCCAAGCAATTCCATTTACACATGCTCTGTGGTTGTTTAACCTGGCAACAGGAGTGCAGGGAACTCTGACATCCAGAATCACAACCTTCAGAGACAAGAAGAACAAAATTAATAATTAGCATTTTTTATTTTTTCCTCCAGAACAGAAAAAGATTTGAACTATGGCTGCAAAGACTTTCCCAAAGGGTGCACCTGGCAAGCACACACTGTTCTCAAAGAATAGTTTCTAGCCGGTCAGCAAATTGTGTGCATCTCAAAGAGAGTCAGGCCTCACCAGGAGGGCTTGTGGGTTATGAAAACGTGGCAAATGAATTATGCTTCCCTGAAGCAGCACAGGCGACAAGCTAAGGTACACTGCCTTATGCAATGAACTGAGAAAGAACAGGATGACTAAAATACTTGCATTTACGATTTTATGTGAGAGCTGTTACCCAACTGGCTCACAGATCCCTCTTAAAAAAAATCAGCTGAAATATTTAGGAGCCCCAGAGATCTCCAAGTTTATAACGCCAGTTACCTTTAACTCCTACTGAAATCACTACACTAAGAAGCGGTCCTTAAATCATACTCCACATAACAACATTGCCCTCTTCCTTCAAAAACTAAGAAATTAAGGGCCAAGCAACCTCCCCAAAAGCAGCCAGTAGCACCCCCAGGAGAGCTAGTGCCTCACCTCCATGCCATCCATGGCCATTGTAGCAAGATAGTTGGGATCCTGCTTGTTCCAGCAAAGACGCAGCAATGGATGGTGCTGTGGGTCTTCATAAATTATGGTGCTGTGTTCCAGATGACGGAGATCGAACATCCTCACCGAGCCATCTGCACCAACTGAAGCGAACATATCTCTCCCACCACCTGCACGGCTAAATGCTATGTCATACACCTGCTCAGCACCAGGGCAGAGAGAAAAACACAACCTCGGTTTTAGTGAGCGCACTGCCTCCTAATTCACAGCAAAATGGGTTTTCCGTATGAATAACAGAACCAGTAGCAACATTTTCTGTTAAACGCTTGAGCTTCCTAGCTAGTTTTTAAGTCACTACATTTGCCAAAGGGAGGGGGAAAAAACAACACCTAGTCATGTCATCACAGGATTATTGACTGAATCTGAACGTATTTGTTTTCCAGACTCAGATTTTGTGAAAATGAAAGAATCCTGCAAGCTGTTTATTGCCTTTGATATGCAGTTGATTACAATTCCAGTTTGATGCTTTATCTCATTTTTCTAAAATATTCTAGAGCATAATCTAGTAAGACAAACATATTCTCAAGCCCAGATTTTATGATGAGTAAACAGAGCAGTTCTGGTAGCCAACAGTTTGCAATGTATAAAGCCTGTATGACTTAGCTATACCTAATGTATATCAAAGCCATAAATCTTAAATTTTAGATACATTAAATTTTTGGATAATCAGATTTCTCAAAACAAAAACCAAAACAAACAAACAAAAAAACAATCAGAAAAGCCCTTTTCCTTTTCTGCTGCTTTAAAAATATGCAGTGTGAACAACCAAAAGAAGCCATCACCTCTTTGTCATGCGCAATAAGTTGGGTCTTGACGTGGCCAGAGACCAGATTTACTCTTCCAAGAACCTGTCCTGTCTCCAGACCCCAGATAGTGCAGGTGGTGTCAATGCTAGAAGTGCCTGAAACAAAAAGGCTTCTGTTAGCAAAATGAATATTCTTAATAAGATAATTTGCGAGAATTTTGCTAATGACTTACTCCATTAGTGTAATAGCCTCTGACAACTACAGATCAGAATAGCTACAAGAGCAGCGTACAATTAAAGTCAAGAATGTCAACCAGCCAGCAGTCGGCCGTGCATTTAAATGACCCAAACCTTTTAGCTGCACAGTCTTTCACACTGGAATAAAGCGTAAATAGCTCATGTCTGCTTCAATCTACGCGGAAGCCTGATGCAGCTCTGGGATGAACTTCCCCATCCTTTAAGTCTCATGCACATGTCAAAACCAAAGCCTAATCCTGGAATCGCAATAGCACATCGTTATTAACTGATTGCTTCTGTGGACTGAAGGTGGGGCTAGCAGTAAAGCTCTTAAGAGAGGAGCAATGCAACACAGAAAAAAAATAAATCACGTAGTAAATAATTACTAAGACACATTATCAGTGTTAATCTCTGGGCAAATCCCCCTGACACGAACGGCTGTCCTCTGCTGGAAAACAAACCTCTGCTGAATCAGTCATCATGGATTGACAATTTGTCCCAAAGGCTAAAATTAAGCCTTAAGCATTCAGCCCACTCCTCCAACTGATTTAAGGGCTCCTGCCTTTAGTCCTGCAACAGACATGACTTTCTGAAATAAAAAGCTTGGTACAGAGTTTTCTAACCACTCCAGAACACACCGAGTAAGTCACAGGAGTTCATGCCCACTTTTACTCAGCCCTGGAACACCAGCTCACCAGCCCTGAAGGCTGACAGCTCCCATCTGCAAGGCAGGAAAAGCTGAGGGAGCAAAGGAACGCCCCTAACCCAACCCCAGCGACCTGCTCCGTACTGGAGGGGCCACCTTCCAATACGAAAGAGTCTCCCTGAGCTGGCTTTTTTTTTTTTGAAACCCCAGTTTCAAAAATGGCAGTTTCTCTGACGTACAAATTTGTCTGCTTGTTAGTTACCAGACTGCTGATTGCAATGACAGCAGTCAGGCACGTCTGGGATTTCACCAGCGTGTCTTCTCCAAGCCAAAAACAGCAGGGTTTTGTCAGTCTCACCTAGCAGGTACGGATCCACTTCATTCCAATCAAATGATGTTAGCGGAGCACAGAAATCAGAGTTCTTGTTGTTGTTCAGCAAACACTCCAGCCGGGTCTCTGTTTCACCCACCTTTAGAAAAAGCAAAACACCTGACTGAGATAGAAACATCACACGACTCGTTCCACTGGTACTTCCAACACAGGGCGCTAATCCCGAGTTTCTTCCCCTCAGCTTTACACCATCACCACCTCTATCTTCAACCAGGTGATTAAACCAGCAGCTACCACCGTAATCCTGCCTCTCCTATAGTCTTCGTATTTAGCAGCAGCATTATTGCAGTTGAGAAAAAGTTATTCAGCGCTCTGCCTTCATTTTGTGTCTTAACCTTCACACTGCAGCAAGCACAAGACACCCTGAAAGGAACGTGAAAAATCTGGTCTCAAGTAAAAATGAGATAACTATGCAGCAGTTGGTATCAGCTTCTCTCCCCGGGGAGGATTTACTCACTCTCCACACACGCAGGTAGTCACCGCTGGTTGCCAACAGGTCTGGGTAGACTCCCTTGGTGTCTGGGATCCACATAAGCTTCGTGGTAGGGTAGGGGTGATCAAAGGTGTTCCTGCAAATGAACTCCGAGCTCTCCTCATCCAAACCAACGAGCTGCACCTGTAAGAAATATTTAAAAGGCAGCGTTTTTATCAAAATAATCATTTATAATTAGCGTGTTAGGATGGCGTATTGCAGAAGGATGCCTTCTGGGACCTCAAGGACAATTCCAAAGGACCATTCCAAAGGACCATCGTGGCAATGGAATGAGAAATCTTCAAAGCTGTGCTTACATGCCCAGCCGGGAAGCAAAGCGAAGCGCGCAGCATCACCACTGTACTTTGAAGGCAAGATCTTAAAGGAAGCAAAATCCAAGCCTCGAGGACGAAAGCCCACCCTTCTCTTTCACACCAGCTAACTGTCGAGCTGTCCTCGGTGTCACATCAGCCAACACAGCCTGCCACAACCACCCCAGGAGAACACAGATCAATCCCACCTGGTGTCGGAAAACAAAGAGAATTCAAACCTGGAAAAAAAGGAGGGGGAAGAGAAAACGTTGGCAAAATTATTCAAGTGTTTTGCGTGAGAAGACCAAGGAAGCAGGCCTGCTGAAAAAGATTTTAGATAGCTGCTCTCCAAATCAGCATTTTTCTTCCCACAGTAGACGAGAGGGCAGACGAGAAGCTATCTCCACGTAGCTCGGTCATGCCAGCACCTGAAGTAACGCTCGCAGTCCCAGACGTTATGTTATTAGAAAAACATTGACGTGTCAGAAAGCGCGCAGAGAACAATGCGGTGCTGGGAGGATGTGTTTACCTAGCAGTGCCTACAAGGCCTAAACAGGACGAGAGCCCCGCTGTGCTAAACGCTGCTCGAACACAAACACCGCGAGGACAACTCACTGCAAGCAGTGAGTAAGCTGCTCCCAGTAGGAGCTTCCTCATGCTTTCCACACTGCAGCTTCCTCCTGGAAACGGTGGCTTAATGGACTTACCCTGAGATGTTTATCTGGACAATTCCTAAATATCCTGGTATATACAATTTGGTTAACGAACTACACATTTAACGTAGGCTGGAGATCACCGTATTTCCCCCCAGACGCACAGCGCCACCCCCTCACAGTCCTTCAGACCTTAAACTGAAGCATCATCACCAATAATTGGACAATTTAGAGACTCTCCTAACAAATGCAACCCTTGCCACTCATCAAACTGAAGATCCATCCTTTCCACCCTGTAACAGACCCCGGAAGACATCAAAACAAGCCTCGAAAACCAGGCTACGTCTGCCTCGCGCTGCCCTCACTGCAGCTGCTCCACACCCCGCCACGAACCAGCCCCGGATGTCCCCGTCTTCCGAAGCGATTGACAAAAAGCTCTGACTCCTTTCGGGATCAGAACTGCTAAGCGGATTTCACAAAGGAAGCAAATTGTCCTTGGTCACAGAAAATCTTGTGGCAAGGTCAGAATCAGAAGACCAATGACTTCTAATCATTTCTTTCCCTTCGCTTACGCTGTTTGCAGCTCAACGTGAGGGCATTAAGCCCGTCCGAAGCAATCAGCATTCCCCAACCAGCGGCAGGCCTCAGACAGCAGAGGACTCGCTTTCCTGGTGTGAACTGACGGATCCCTGCACTGTATAATCACGTTTAACCCCTCCTCGGATTGGCAGAAATGACTACGTAGCAAGCCAACCCCTTGGTGGATAAACCCCTTTGACGTTTTTAGGTGCAGGCCAGGTTGGAGAAGAAAAAGCCCACCAAGGCCACAAGATCTCCTGGCACCTGCAGAGGAGCGGGTGTCTGCTGCTGATTATCAGACCCGGCAGCAGCCCGGGGTGATTCTGAGCAGGAGGCACTGGTCTGCCCGGAGACACGAGCAGAAAATACTGCTGGACAAGCTCTGTTCTCTCCTAGCTCGGCGTATTCAGAGGTCTGACTCTTCTCTTCGGACCCGATCAGAATCCTTCCGTCCATCCTCTTGGTGCGGGCTGCAGGGAACGAGGGGGTGATTTTCAGGATGCTGCCTGTATGTGAGCCCCGTCTCTCCCTCCTTCAAGCCAGGCGAGATTTGCTGCTGTCGACTGCTGCACGAAGCAGTGCCTGAAGCCTAGACCAGAAAAGCCTGAGGAGATGCTAAAACCAAAGTAATCGTCAGTCAGGAGACAATCGGAACCATTCTGCCTCTACCTGTAGCTCGTCCCGGTGGGAAAATGAGGACGAGGGGGTTCAGCCTCCGTTAGCTTTGCAATTATGCTACGATGGCAGCCAGGAACGCTACATAATTATTTCATTTCTCCCGTAGATAAGATACGCTGCAATTGGCCGTGTGTTTTCCTATCGCAGTCCAAGCCTTTATTTGCCTGAGGCTCATTTGCAACACTGCATCCGAGCAAACAAGTGCCTTCCAGCAGCATTCGTTACCTGCCCCCAGATTCCCTCTTCAACGCGATCCAAACGAAGAACGTTTCACCATTATTGTAGGGTCAGACACAACCAGACAGCTCTCACGGCGCTGTTTGATCTTCCAACACGTGATGGACTTGTCTTTGCAACCCTAAACCTCACAGAGAAATAAAAACCACAGCTCTCTGGTAAAGCAAGCGCCCGGAACGCTCCCTGATTTGAGGCGCTGTGCAGGAGAAGGCGGCAGGCTGGGAAACGCGGCCACAACCTGTCCGTCTGCCCCAGCGATGGGAGCGAGCAGCGCGCAGCACCACCTCCTCCTGCTTTCTACAGCACATTTCACCCCTGTCTTACAGGCACATCCAGAAATCGGCCTTCCTGACCTTTTCCACAGATCACTTCTGATCCACGAAGGCACAGTCAGGAGCCTGCAGCCGCCTCCCGTCGTGCCAGCGATCCGCGAGACGCTCTGAAGCCTAACGGCATTTTGCTAATCCGAGGCGTTCAGGAAAAGCCAGCCTAAATAATTTCAGCTCTTCCCGCTGGAGCGAAGTCATCTGTCTTCTCATACCAGGGAACCGATCAGTGCAGGTGTAGGAGCTGAACCAAAACTCCCCGGGGGTTCGGAGAGATCCCGGCAATCAGCTTCCTCCTGTGCCCTACAGCTCGTTAGTAGTGACAGCGGTTAGAAGAGGCTGGGAATCGGGGACAGCAGGAAATTGGGGTTTTGCAGTCAGTAGAATCGAATCCCCCACAAATTAGAGGTGTAAAGAGACCTTTTGTACATGTAACGGCAAGTACTTGGAGCTCTGGTAATTACTACAGAAAGGGAAACTCCCCGAAATGAAGGAGACAGGAGTCTGTCCTCTTCCCTTCCCTGCAATTCCAAGCCCAGCAGAAACTGCTGCTACAAGGAACGCTTCGTGCATTAAATCTTCTTAAAAACACCTTGAAAAATGTAAATAACACAGGAGAGTAACAGGGAAAAGGTATATTCACCTATTTGGTTAGGTTTCCAGCAATTGTTATTCCCATCTGGGTTTTGGCGCATTAGGGGGAAGGAAGTTGGTTATTTAGAACAAAACACCGCAGCAGCAGGGACAGAAACGTTTGGTGCTTGCCAAAAGCCTCCAAAGACATCTGAGTGCAAAGAGAAAGTTGAAATGAAAGGGAGTTTTCGTTAGCCTTTCGATTGGTTCCACCTGCAAGCGTATTTTGATGTTAGAATTGGCAACGTGAAACATCTCAACCGTGCAGGGCGACTTAGGCAAGAGGACAAAGCTTCCACACGTGCCTGAAAAGTCTTAAATTCCCGCTTATCTCAGAACTCGGGTCGAAAAAAACTGCTCTAAGCACAACAGCATGGACTACTTCGGACAGCTTCGGTTCTTTCCCTGTGTTACCTCGCTTTTACTCACACAGAGGCTGGAGCTGAGAGAACTCACAGCTAGCGTGCACCCAGCATAACCAATGGGGTCTGTCCGAGAGCTCCCAACCTGGAGCCCGAAGCCGTTCCCCGAGGGTTTGAGCATCCTCTAAAAGATTCAGCAAAACGATGAGAGCCTCAGAGACACCACGAAGAGCGTGCAAATACCCGAGCGCTCCCAGGTCTCCAAAGCAAAGACACCACCGATACTCCGAGCAGTAACAGCCCTTGCCTTTATCCAGGAGGGCTCTACCTACTATCATCTACCTACAGCAGAAAACTGTACTGAAAGCACCTTAAAAAACCCAAACCCCATCCCTCACCACACAAAAACCCAGCACCCTTCGAAGTATCACAGCAGAACATCTCGACAAAGCGAAGGCCACGTTTCGCTGTGTTACTGTACAAACTGAATTCTTAATCACACGTTTTCTTTACTTCCAGTCTGGCAACTCATCCTCGCACAATTACCTTCCTGCCATTCACACCACGCCGCGTAAATACGAGGTGCTTACAGGGACCGGAGTCAACAGGATTGGGAGTCCTGAATCACCGAGGTCAGGAGAAGCTCTGGGGGATATTTACAGACGGCGGTGATTTACGTGGTCCTACTCAGCTTCTGTCTGCAGCAACTACGTGTAAAGGATAAAAAAAAGTGGCTGCCTCAACAGCTTTTATGGGTGAAGCCCAAACTGCAAAGCAGACTTGATAACGTTGTAATTGGGAACAATAATCCTCAGGGAATGATCCAAACTGAAAAGCACCAGGAATACGTCCCTTATTAACTCTACCGTCCCTTATTAACTCTACCGCTTCTAAACAAAAAAACAACCATTCACAGGTTGGTGATTTGGCCTTTAAACAAACGGGAAGTTTTTGAGCTCAGTGAGCTGCAATCCCCAGCACCCCGATGGTGCTCAGCGGGGTGAGGACACAACCCATTCGTAGCCGGATCAGCGGCCAGGCTACAGCAGGTGCAGTAATGGAACCGCTGTCGGAGATGTCACCCTGCCTTATCATCGCCCCTCATGACATCCTTGCCCAAATCCCAACTTTTGTCCTTATTTTCTCCATTAAGCCGCTCGACAAAGCCACAGAGCACGCATGCTATCAACACAAAGCTCTATTTGCAACACCTGTAGTTTCACACGAGTTTCTGGATGCTCTATAGCTAGGCTTATTTCCTCACCTCTCCCCTGCTCGTACGCATTCATCATCCCAGACGGGTGCCTTAAAGAAACGAAGGGTGAAACGTTTGAAGAGACGAACCCATCTCTGCTACCTGCGCAAGGCTCCCTGCTTCGATCTGGAAGGAATGCTGAGGATACAACCACACGCTTCGTGATGCTCATGTTCTCAGAGACAAGCAGAGGCACTGAGGGATCACGGACTCGTGAACAACCCACCGCAGCTGCCTTCCACGAGGAGAAGGGACGCTAAGAAAGGTGGAACGCTCCGGACAAAGCTTCAACCCAGCTCGCACGCTGCCAGACTTGAGTCCTGGCCGAAAACTTTCTGCACAAAACCTGGGCACGCCGAGGGGGGTTGAGGCCAGGGGGGAGACCCCTCTGCGAGCAGCACCCCCCCCCACAGGCCTCCCAGCACCCCAAACCCCCAGGGAAGGACCCAACCGGGGAGAGGGGGAGCATGGGGAGGCCCCGCCTGGCTCCCACAGAGCCGGGGCCGAAGCAGTGGCACCCCCAGAGCCCCCTCACCCGCGGGGTGGTGCCTGGAGGGGGGGGACCCCCAAAAAAAGCCCCAGGCCCCTTTGGGGGGGGGAGGGGAGGTGCTCACCTTGTTGTTGTACTCCTCCACGAAGCTGCCCAGCGCCAGGCGGAACCGTTTGTCGGGCCGCACGCTCCAGTTCATGGCGTACACGGTCCATGGCGCCTCGTACTTGTAGATCTCCTTCCGCTTGCCGTGCAGCGACATGGCGGGGACGGGGGGCGACGGGGAGGGGGGGGGGGAAACGGGACGGGGCCGGGGACCGGGACCCCGGGTTGGGCTGGGCCTTGCTGAGGGAAAGGGGCCGGGGAAGGGCCCGGGGCGGGCGCTGGGCCCGGCCGAGGAGGAGGCGGGGAGCGGGGGGAGGCCGCGGCGCCCCCAGGCCCGGCCTCAGACGCCCGGCGGCGGCCGGTTGGGATTCGGGCCCCTCACACAACGGGAGCGGAAGCCGCGCGCCGAGGCCCGCCCTCTGAGCGTGGGTTGGGCGGTTCTGTTGTCAATTAGCGCGGCGGTTGGCTATTGGGTGAAATCCACGTCCGTTTGGCGCTGCGCGGTATCCCATTGGTTGGTTTGCCCTTCCCTTGCCGGGAGAACCTACCGCGGAGGTTGGTCCCGCCCTAGAGGGAGGCCACGCTCGTTCTCGGCATCGCATTGGCTGCTAGGGGTCGCAGTGCCGTGAGGCGGGTTCTTGAGCCCTTCTTGACAGCCGATTGGCTGGAAGCGCTGTCTGTCATCCCAGGCCAAGGCCCGCTCCGGGCGCTCCTATCTGTCGCGAGTTCGAATCCCCTCTCCGCCGACAGGCGGGCGGGCGTGGGCTGGCGTGCAATTAGCTGGAGTTTAATTACAAGGCTTTACTTCCACTAACACCAAGCAGGCCGGCTGTGTGCTGGCTTCCCAGGAAGCTCCTGCCTGGAGCCGGGCAGGCTGAGGCACAGTGCCTGCCTTGAACCCCTCATGGTGGGGCAGGTGGTGCCTGGGGAGCCAGCACAGGGTGCGGGTGCTCCCCTGGGTGCTCCTTGGTGCTCCCTTGGGTGCTCCCTTGGGTGCTCCCCAGGTGCTCAGGAAGCTTCTGGATCATGACAGGGAGCAGAGGTGCCCAACTGCTGCGAGCCCAAAGCTGAGCTGGCCTGGCTACAGATGGTGGCTTTGTGGAACAAGGCCAGGGCAAGGCAAAAAGCAGGCTGGGAGCAGCCCCCATAGCAGAGATCAGCTGGGGGAGGCAGGTCTGAACCCTGGGAAGCCTGCCTTCCTCGGGGGATGTGTGTTGGGTTCCAGGTAGCACTATGTTATCCTGAAGTCCCCCTTGCACCAAGGGCTCCTGGTGCGATCTCTGCCTGAGGTGTGTTTGCTGGATCATTTCACATACACTGGGGTTCAGCAGCATGCTGGGAAAAGTCAAAGAGCTTTTCCCAGTTGTTGCTGAGACTGAGCTGCATCCAGCTGGGAAGGAATTGCCCTGCAAAGTCCCACTAGCCCTGTCCTTGATCTACAGGGTCTGCAAGGGGGCTCCGTTAGCCCTGCGCTCCCTGGAAAAAAAGAGCTGTGTGATTTCACCACAACCTTTTTAGGGATCTTTACAGATCAGCAGCTTCCTCTGTACTGCCAGGGGTGAATTTAAATATACTCCCAACAAACACGGCTGTAATCCACATTAGGTGCCAAAAACATCTTTATTAGCAAAGTGTACACTAAAACTCCAGAGAAAGAGACGCTCACAGTTTTACTACTCTCAAAGGGAGCTCAATACATTACTTGAGCAGGCGGCCTAGGACTGTCACAGCATCTAACCGAACAGCGAGGCGGCAGTGCTAAGTGGGCTTCTCCTACGGGGGATGCTGTGGGAGTCTGCCAGGGAAAGGGCTGAGGAGGAGGAAGCATCTATCAAACCTTTATCAAAAGAGAGAAGCTGGGAGGACGGGCTGGAGATGAGGTGTTTGGGACTTTTCGGCTTTCTGGGATTGTGCTTTTGAGTTTTGTGCTTTATGTCCAGGCCGGTGACCAGCTGGGTTCCTACAGGGATTTGTGAGGTGTGTGTTGGGGTTTGCAAGGCGCAATTGGCCTTGCTGGAGAAGTCAGTGCCCTAGGACTCGTGCTGAAGCATGCTGAAGTGGCGGGGGTTGTTGGCTCTTAGTGTCTCGGTGGCCATCAGGTAGGACAGGGATAGCTTCTGTCCTCTGTCCTTGTCCTGGGCTTCCCACCTGCAGCTCCCCCCAATACCGCACTGTGGAGATCTCCTCCTCCTCTGGTTGACTCCCCTTTTTTGGTGCCCACAGGCTCCGCTGGGCTAAGCCCAGTACCAACACAATGGTCCCGGCTCCGAAGAGCTGACAGCAAAGCGCCCTCGCAGCTGAGAGCCACGGATTTGCTCCCCTCCAGTCGCTGTGGCTCACTCGGCTTTGTGCTGCTCTCGAGAGGAAGCCTTGGCAAGGAAGAGGCGGTGGGTGCTGTTTGGCCTAGCCAGCCTGTTGGTGGCCATAAGAAAGAACTGCTCTGGGTTCACTATAATGTGCAAATGAAATCTACTCTATGGAAACCACTGGAAAATGTTGATCTTGGAAGCCAGCCACTCTACTCTTCCTTTCACGGTGGCAGAAGACAGCTACAAATTATACCCCTGAGCCAACGGCATTGTCCTCCATCTTACCCCTGCAGTCAAAATCAACATCAACTGACCGAGCTCACAGTTGAGGTTCCTCTCGACTTGCTTTGCAGCCCCCACATCTCTAACTTCCAGGAAGCACTGGGTCGGAGAGGTGTCTCTGAATGTCCTGGTGCTCGGAAGATGCCTCCAAGTGCTCAGGGAGGGAAGGGAAACGAGAGCCCCGCAAGAGTCCCTGGGTATTTGGTGCCCTTTGGTGGGGAGGCTCTGGGTTTGGGAGAGGTGGGGAACGGTGCTCCTGTTCGGAGTAGACCGTCATGGTTTCATCAGATGCCACGGTGAGGTGCATCCCGCTCGACAAGGAGTCCCTGGATTTCAAGTGGAACTTTTCTACCTCTGTGTAGCTTGGGTTCTGGTGGGAAAGGAGGAACCAGGTGGGTTATGGCAAAAGCAAAACAAAGGAATCATGCTTTCTCCTCACCCCATCAGGCCTCAACCCCCACCCCCCCCAAATGTTATTTTTGGCTTGGGGAAGCCTGAGAGCAGAGGAACCCAACCCATTCCCTACTGACTGGGAAACCTGGTAGTGCTGTGCCCACAGGTCAGTGGCAGAAGCATCCCCAAAGTAGATCTTCTCTGGTTTCAGGACCCTTGGACTTTGCCTGGACCCCAACAAACTTAGCTTTGCTTTGCATGCAGGAGAGAACTGCTGGCCCTCCAGGGCCCATCATCTGGGGGCAGAAGGATGCTCGGTGGGTGCTGAGCCAGGACAGGGTGGCCTTACCTGCCCCAGGGCCGTCTGCTCCTCATCCTCCAGGGGTGTGCAGGGGGCGACCGGCTCCAGGCTCCGCGGCACGATGCCGTACATGGCCAGGTTGTGCGAGGACGGCGAGATGGGGCTGTATGCGGGCGGCACTTGGGACAGCTGGCGCTGCAGGAGCTGGAGGATTATATTAATGTCTGACGACATCCTGGACTCCAGCCTGGGGACAGAGCAGCCCAGCATTAGCGCAGTGCATCCCGCTTCACCCCGTGAGAGCCGGACCCACGGCTGGGCGGGGAGGAGGTGCTGATTCGGCTGCCTGCGGGTGATGCTGCTCTGCCTGGTTCTGCTTGGGGAGATTTTTAGCAGAGCTTCAAACCAGTGCTGCCACTGAGAGATCAGTCCTGCTGCCTCTCTCCTGCCACACTCAATTTTCCCCTGCCTATTTTTATTTTTTTTGTGGAGCCAAACCAGGATCTGGAGCAGGGAACTGAGCAAAGATAAAACTATCCCGGAGGGGGGGGGGGAAACGCAGTGGTTAGTTTTAACCTGGATCAATTCTGCAGGCCAGCTGCCTGTGCTGACAAATGGGAGCAAGATGGGTTGGTGCCAACCTTTTTGAACGGAGTAATAGAAGGAAAAGGAAAAGCGGAATAAACCCCTTCCTTCTGCCTTGTCCTAACCTTAGGTGAAACGAGCAGCTCGGGCAGCAGTGGGCACAGCCCTCCTTGCAGGCATTAGCCCTGGTAGTGCTATCAGAGCAGATGGGAGGTCTGGCTCCCACTGCTGGGTCTGGCACTTTGGTGAGACACCGAAATATGTGCACGGGCACTGGGGTGAAGTGAGATTAAAATGTGCAGCACCGTGGGTGGGAGAGCTGGCTGCTCGTGTGGGTGCTGCCTGGGGCCTTTAAACCTATGTTTCCAGTGCAGTCTCTTCCTTTTTATTAAAAAATCTTGTCCTTTTTCTTATTTAGAAGGCAATGATGTGCATGAGGCTTGAGCAAGAGGAATTTTGCAGCTCTTTGCAAGAGGAAGAAGAAGACTGCAAAGAGCTCAGGCTGTGAGCCTGGGGGTGCTTTCATGTCTGTGGCTGCATCAAGCCTGGAGGCAGTAGCAGAGCAGCAGATGCCAGGGGTGATGGGACAGCAGAGATGAGGTGCTGGGCTGCAGCCAGGGCTGATACTTGCACTTTGAGAAGCTGCTGCATTTACAAATCATCTCCACCTCCTCCCCAGGGACTGCAGTGTCCCAGGGGGTCAGGAGGTGGCATCTGCTGCACACAGAGCCTGGTGCAGCCACCCTTGGAGAGCAGGAGAAGGTGATGACCTGGATCTCCCCCTCCCCAGGTGCTCTCCAACCCTGTGCCCTGCCCACCTGCTGAGCTGGGCCTGCAGGAGCTCCAGCCTGGACTCGATCTGCCCTGGCCTGTAGTCGCTGTGCAGGGGGATGTCCCGTGAGCTGTGCACCAGGGAGACGTGCTGCAGGGGCTCCGGGTGGTGGTTCGGCCTTCGGTCCTCCCAGAAGGTGAACATGTTGGGGATGTCCAGGGGGGTAGCTGGAAGGAGAGGAGACCCCCTCAGCACTTGCATCCCCCAGCTCCCTGGCATGAAGATGCTCCAGGGCCCACCACCCAACATGCTCATGGAAAGCCACCCCCCGACATACATTGTGCTCAGGGAGAGTCCAGCACCATGGCAGCTGAAGTGCTTATGGGGCTCCATCACCCTGGGCACCCAAGGTGCTCATGGGCAGTCCACCACAGTGGCACCCACCACATCTGTGTAAGCTGCTACAAGCTGTGTGGCCCAGCACAGCATCTGGCCCCTTGCGGCAGTTCCAGAAGGGTCCCCGGGTGCTAGAGAAACCCCATGGCACCGGCATTTCTCCTAGAATCCTTTCTTCCACCCTCCTGCCATCTGCAGATGTGCTACCTGTGTAGGACTGGCTGCTCTCCGCCACCTGCTTGCCGACCTCCGTGCTGCTGGCGTTGGCAGTGATGAGGCTGAGTGTGGGCAGAGCAAAATCATCCTTTTTGGATGCGGGGAAGGGCTCAGCTTTTGTGGGGCTGCTGGGCTTGGCCTCGTCGTCACTGGTCTGGGAGCAGGGAGTGGTGCTGCTGCCCAGGTCATCCCACCGGTCCTTACTCAGCGGGTCCTGCGGGTTGGTGAGCTCTGAGTAGGTGTGATACTGCTCCGCATCAGAGGTGCCCGTGTCTGGGTCTGTGGGGCAGCACAGCAGGTTAATTCGGGTAGTGGCACAGTGGTAAAATCAGCCCCCGTCACCTCTAGGGTGCCTGTAGGGCTGGGGCATCCTGAGGAGAAGGAGGGAAGGCAGCATGGGTGTCAGTGTGGGGATGTACAGGGACAGAAGCACCGCTCTGGGGTGCCTGCCAGGGCAGCGATTGAATGGCAAATCCCGCTCCCTGGCTCTGCCAATGCTTCGGGCTGTGGAGCTGGCACGGGGCTGGGAATGGCTGGGGCACATGGCGAGGGAGGCAGGGGACTCACCGGGCTTGTTGGGCTGGCAAAGGGAGTGCTTGCGTCGGCGTACGCGCCGGTAGGTGCAGTCGTACTCCTCGCTGAGCGGTGTGCGGGGAACGCTGTCTGCCTAAGGGACAAGAGGGGCTGGTCACCAGGACAAGGGGCCATGGCCCACCCATGGGTACCGCGGCCCATCCATGGGTATCATGTCCCGTCCATGGGTGTCACAGTCCATCCATGGGTGCCAGGTCCCATCCATGGGTGCCATGTCCCATCCATAGGTGCCACCGCCCAACCACTATCCTTCTAGGGCTGGTCTCCAGCCACCTCTGGCTCTTCTTCACTTTCCCATCCCACATAGCAACTCCTGGGCTGGTGGTAGAGCTCAAGGAACCCTAAGGGCTGGCCTGAGAGCTCAGAGACTGAGCAAGGAGCACAGTCTCACTTCAGCCCTCCCACTGGCCAAATTGAAGGCAGTGACCGACCCATTCCCGGGACAACCTTGGTACTCACATCTCGCAGGTTGAAGGTGATCTCTAAGTTGCTCCAGAAGTTGTCGGAGAAGGCTGGGTACATGTCCAAAACCTCCAGCAGGTCCTCCCGCTGGATCTTGTGCAAGTCGCAGTAGGTCAGGGCCCTCACGTCGGCATTCGACTTCCCTGGGCGGGCATAGAGGCTGATGGGCTCCCCGAAGATGTCATTCTTCCCTGTGCCAACAGACAGCTCGTTAGGGGGAGGTGGGGACCCACCCCAGGTCTGTTGGACCAGGAGAACTCACTTTGGGGCTTGGGGACAAGGGGGTGCCCAGAAACCCTGACCCTGACTGTGGAAGTAGGGATTACACCATGAAAGCCACCACTGATGAGGAGACCAAGCCAGTGCAGTGGGTCATCAGTGAGAGCTGGGGACTGCTGAACCATGCCCTGCTATCTATCTTCAGTCCTTTGTGGCCTCTCCCCGTCATCTCCAGTCAATCCTCCATCCTAAGTCCACTGGTATGGTGACCAGCCGGATGATGAGGATCAAATTTTCCTTCTCCAGGACTTGGAGAAATCCTCTGCCCCTCACCTGCCACCCTTTGTCCATCGCTCATCACCCTCTACCTAGCATTCCCTGTCCATTGCCCGTTGCCCTTCACCCATCACCCTTCACCCCTCGCTCTCCCAGAAGGAAGGACTTCTCCACCTAGGATGGCCACCACAATGTCTTCCCGGAGGATCTCAATGGAGCCCCTGGAGATGAAGTAGAGAGTGGTGAGGACGTCCCCGTAGTGCACCAGGGTGTCTCCGGGCGGCGCGTGGGTCGTCTTGAACTTCATGGCCAGGGCTCGCAGGCAGCCTTTGCTGGCCCCTCGGAAAGCCTTGCAGTTCTGCAGCAGCGTGCGGTTGAGGTGGAGGCAGATATCTGCCTGCAGGCAGTCGGGGAAGCCCTTCAGCACCTGCAGAGAGCGAGGGAGAGATGCCCTCACACCACTGTCCCCGGGAAGGATGGACACGGTCTTGCCCACCCCAGGGTACTGCATGTTGTGGCCAAATGGGGAGCTCCCAAATGCCAAATCCCAAAGCTAGGGGCATCTTCTGAGCTTCCTTTGGTGGACGCCTGCTGTCCCTGGCTTGTACCACCTGTGCTGGGGATGAGAGCACTCCTGAGCAATAAATAATAATAATAACTAAATGAATCTATTTATACCCACTGGTGGCATATCCCCCTTTCATCTTTCCACCCACTAATCTTGCCTGAACGAGAGCGCAAACTGGTAACGAGGTGCTGTCCTAATTAAACAGCACCTGTCTGAACACCAAGAAGCAGCACAGGCCAGTTGTGTGCAGCAACAGCTAAATATACCCACGACAAACACCTCTCCTCGAACAAAAGCTGAACCTGAAGGTGAAATCAAGGTAAAACTCACGACATGGAGAAAGCCGCTGCCACCGAGGGCTTCGGATGCCTAGTCTGGATGCCTTTGTTTGGATGCCTGGTTAGGATGCCTTAGTTTCCCTACTGGGAAATCGGGGGCGGACGCTTCGATCGGGACGTGGGATGATTGATCAGAGTGTATCATGTCTTAGCAGCATCCAGCAGGAGCTGGTGTGAGCGGTGGCACGTCCAAGCTCAGCTTGTTGCAGGGGATTTGTGCCAGGCCCTGTACTTCAAGGGGTGCTGTGGCTTCGCTTCCAGCTATTGCCACCGATGTCCAGCTCAGGGCGTTCCCTCCATGGGAGAGGGGTAACCTCAGGCTCTCCCAGCAGCAAAGCTCCTGGTGCTGCCCAGTTTACTGAGGCAGCAGCTGTTGAATTAATGCAAATCTGTCCCCTGGTAGTGCTCAAGGATGGAGGAGGATCAAGTCTTAGAAAAAAAAGGGAGGATGAGCTGGGAACGAGCGGGTTAGCAGCCTGGCGAGGGCTGAAAGTTGGGGAGCACCAGGTGCCACCTCTCTCCTTGCCTTGCCCCCTTCTCATTCCTCTCTGCCTTGCAGCTGGCTGAGCCAACACGTTTGTGCACAGGACCCCATGGCCATGAGCTGAGTCCTGCCACACTGAGACCACCCTGGGACCACGCTGGGCTGAGCCCCCCCTGTGCCCCACAGTGCCTCGGTGCCATCCAAGCCTCCACACCAGGCTCCAAGCCCCGGCGCCTCTCCAGCGTGGCTCCCCCATTGATCCCCCGTTTGCTAACAAACAGCTGCCTCTCTGGGCTCTAATTAAAATGGATTGAGGTTTATTTAAATGCCCTCCTTTCCCTGCTGCCGAGAGCGGGATGCACTTTGCTTAGCAACCGGCAGCGTGGAGAGGAGCTGGATCGATCCCGGCTCTGCGGCACCAGCAGACACCGTCCTGAAAGCGCTTGGCGCCGACGGGGGCTCTGAGCTCCTCGCTGGCACCAAAGCCGCCCTCCAGCTGAGAAATGTTATTGTGGTCCTGGAATGGCCGGATAGATGTGGAGGGATGGATAGTTGCGGGGAGAAGGAGAAAGGGGAAAAATAGGGAAAGAGGGCTGACGGACTCTCTTCAGCCTCCCAGATCTCCTGCCTCCTCTCCACCCTGGTCGAAAGGGTAGACACATTTGTGTGGACCCAAAGGTGGACTCCCAGATTCAGGACGAGGGGGCCACACTAATGGGGGCCTCCCCCCGCCGCACTCACCGCATTCATGTCGATGCCATTGGTGTAGGACCAGGCGTGCTGGAAATACTCCTCCAGGCGCTGGCGCAGGGGGTTGGGGATCTGGTGGAAGCGGATGAACTCCTTCACCCGCAGCATCTGTGTGTGGTAGCGGGCCGTGCCCGAGTACAGCCGCTGGATGATGGCGGAGACGTTGCCGAAGATGCTGGCGTACATCAGAGCTGCAACAAGAGGGCAGGACTCAGAGGGCCATGGGGAGATGCATATCCAACCACCATGGACCTGCAGCCAGCAGATTGCCAAATCCCCTATTTCTATCCCTCATCCTCTGTGCAGAAGAGGCACAGATGGAGGGAGATCCTCTCCAAGACCCCACGTGTCACAGCCTGGTAGCTGTCCCCCCCCTTCTCCCCACAGCAGCCCCCCCAACCTCCGGGGCAGGCCCAGGGCCAGGCACTCACAGCCGATGAGCATGACACAGATGGAGAAGATCTTCTCCGAGTTGGTGTTGGGTGAGACATTGCCGAACCCCACGCTGGTGAGGCTGCTGAAGGTGAAGTAGAGGGCAGTGACGTATTTATCCTTGATGGACGGGCCGGAGGAGAGGTCGCTGTCGTTGTAGCGTTTGCCAATCTGGTCGCCCAGGTTGTCCAGCCAGCCGATCTTGTGCTCCATGTAGGGCCGCTCCACGTTGCCGATGGCGTACCAGATGCAGGCCAGCCAGTGGGCGATGAGGGCGAAGGTGCACATGAGCAGGAAGAGCACGGCCGCCCCATACTCCGAGTAGCGGTCCAGCTTGCGGGCCACCCGGACCAGGCGCAGCAGCCGGGCGGTCTTCAGGAGGCCGATGAGGGTCGTGGTCTGCAGGGCAGAGCAGAGAAAGCTCAGGGACAACCAGGGGATAAATGTGGCCAAAGGCATGTCTCCAGTCTAGCCATGCCAGCTTTGAAGGCTAAAAAGGCACTTCAAGAGCATGAATCACCTTGTCCTGGAGGTGACACCTGAAAGAGGCTAGGTGAATCATGCCACAAAATGGACAGCTTCCCTCCGCTGACTGGGAAGGGAAGGAGCCCTGGGATTACAGGCGAGCAAGTGAGAGGAGCCAAGGCCAATCTCGTGATTCCTGATGGGTCCTCACCTTGTGCAGATCCCAGAATGACTGCCCTTTGCCCCATCCCATGGGCTCTGAGCCAAGGTGGGGCCTCTGGGTAGCACAGAAACAACAGACCCATCCCACTGCCTACATTTTGAGTCTGGCTGGAAATGCAAGCCCAAATTCATCCTTACTGATGTGTGAGGCTGGTCCCTAAACTGAGCTCCCGGCCTGCTGTGCTGGGTCAGGCTCAGGCTGTCCCCCTTGCAAGGAGAGCGGGTCCAGTTGGGACATTATCTTAGCTTATAGTAGGGTCTGCATGGCTGCCTGACCCTTTGCAAATAAAAACCCAGGTTCCAGCTGCTTAATGAAAACCTGTAATAACATCCTTGCTCATCCCTCTGACCATCTCCTCACAGATCTAGCCACCCACTGCTTGCATTAACCCATCCATACCTCTCATTCTCTCCCATAAATCCCTCTCCCCATCCCTCCACGAGTCCTCTCCTGACCTCGTCAGAGCCGGAGCGGAAGATGAGCAGGTCGAAGGGGATGGCGGCCACCATGTCGATGAGGAACCAGCCCTTGAAGTAGTGGATGGCGATCTTGCCGGGGTGGCTCACCACCTCGTCATTGATGTTGACGTAGGTGGTGCGGAAGTTGATGATAATGTCCACGATGAACATGATGTCAACGATGAGGTCGATGATGTTGAGCGGGTCGCAGGAGTAGCTGCAGTTCCAGTGCTTCTCCTCCACCTGCTCCTCGTTGAGCAGAAAGGCGGCCGAGTAGGGGGTGAAGACAGCTGTGTAGATAACCAGCAGCAAGATGAGCCAGTCCCACACGGCCTTGAAGGGACTGTAGTGCAGGATGGTCCATCGGTGGATGCGTGGTGCCTGTAGCTTGTACTCAGGAAGGACGTCGGCCCCCAGGGACAGCACCTGCCAGGAGATGGGCATGAGAAGGACACGGAGGGAGGTTGGACAAGGCCAGGAGCCTGGTGAGGGTCTCCCTGTGCTGGTAGGGCAGCAGGGAGTGTGCAGTGGAGTTTCTACATCTATTCCACTTTGGTTGCCTTCATGTGTGTCTGTCCAGGAGGCCACAAGGTGAGGTGATCACTGTGACTGGCACCAAAGTCTGCCCAGCTCCTTGGCCAACTCTGTTGGCTGGAGGACCCTTGGGGCAGGCATTTTTCCACTTTACACCCTTGAGTCCCACACTGTCAGGGAGGTCAGTGCCTCTTATCATGCCTCCTTGCGCCCTCAGCTCTGTGCCACCAGTCCAGGAGCTGCTGTGTGTCCCCACCACAGGGGACAACAAGCCTGGAGATGCAGTCCTGTGGCTGTGGCCCCAAAGGTGATGGCACGTTAGACATCCTGCAAGCTTTGCTTGGTGGCTTTCTTGCTCACAGCAGGACCTTCCCCTCGATGTCCCTCTGGGACAGCTATGGTGGGACAGAGGGGACAGCCGGGGCCACCTGCAGCAAAGCCTGGCCTTGGGCAGTGCCCATTTCCCATCTGAGCATCCCCAGAGAGGGGACAACCTGTGACCACCGAGGGGCACACACCATCTCACACACACAGCCAGCCTGCCGCGTTGTCACATGCCCTGGATTTGTCTTTCCTCCCGGGGACACAATCCCACAGCACCGGTGAGTCCCCCCATGTCCCAGTTCCCCCCTCCAGGACCACCACCAGGTCCTGGTGGGCTCTGAAGCCACCGTGGGGACACGATGCAAGGCTCTGGGGACCAAGAGGGCTGGGGCTGTCCTACTTTGGATGCTGAGATGGTGGCATGAAGGGGATTATTTGGAGTTGGGGGCAGCCAGATCCTCCCTGCCTGCCCCTGCCACTCCGTTGTCCCCTGGGTGTCCCCACAGTGCCCACCATCCGTGCCACCCTTAGAGGAGAACAAGGGGCATCCCCGCACAGAGGCCTCAGCAAAACAGGCGTGATTTGGTGCCAGGCTGTGATATCTGTCCCCAAGGAGAGAGTAGGACCCATGCAGATCCCACATCCTTCCAGCAGCCCCATATAACCTGAGGCCACAGTGATGGGCACCACCATGACTCTGCCAATAGCTCCGGAGGAAGGGCCGGATCCTTCCTGCACTGCCGTCCATCTCCTTCAAGGCTTCAAGGTGCTACCTGAGGGCTCCTGCTGCTGTGACCCCGCACAGATCCGGCCCCGCAGCCCCATCCCACCACGTCCTCAGCTCCTACCTGCCTGCGGCTTGCCCGGCGCCCTGGGTGGCAGCTGACCCGCGGCGAGGTCCGGGTGTCCCCCATGGGGGTCCCCAGCCCCATGCGCCCACGCAGCGACCGGCGCGGGGGGCGCAGGACCGGGGCCGCGGCATCGCCCGCGCAGGCACGCACGCGCTCGGCCAGCCGGGCGGGAGGCATGCGGCTGCGAAGGGCATTCGGGAGCCCGGCGTGGATTAATCAAACCCGATCGATGCTGGGGCCCCCGTGGGGACGAGAGCGCCAATGGGGCCGTGGGAGCTGCCGACGTCGTCAGCGGATGGAGAGGGAGGGATAGGAAAAAGTGACTGAAAGGCAATCGTTGTGGAGGGGAATGAGGCACCGGGTGGGCTTGGGGAACGGTTCCCGCGGGGACAAAGCGATGCTGCTGAAATTTTTGGTCCCCAAGCTAAGATGGGTCCTGCAGACCCCAAACGGGCTCCTACGCCTTGTGTCTGGGAAAGCTGGCGATGCTGCCACCCTTGTAGCCAAATTGTGCTGTCCTGCCTGGCTGGGAGCAGCTCAGTGAGGCCAGTCCCAAATCTGAGCACCTCGAGTGCTGTTCCCTGTGCTCAGATGCCTGCTGTGCACCCCTGCTCCTGGCATCTGGCTCCTGCAGCTGGAGCGAGTGGGTCGAGCCCCCTTGGTTTCCAGGCATGGATTAGTAAATAAAGGACAACCACAAAGATTTGAGGCAGAAAAGGGAAAAGAAACAACCTCCAAAAGAGCATCTAAAGCAACCTAGAGGTAGGGAATGCCTTCAGCCTTGTCCCTAAGGGATGTGAATGGCACCCCTCGGTGGCCTGGGTGGCTCCAGGAGTCTCCAAGGGTGGCAGTACTGGGTGTCCCCCATGGTGACCCCATCGGGTGCGCCTTTACCCGTCCCCTTTCCCCTGCACTTACCGGCTTCAGCTGCAGCCGCAGGCTCATGGTGCGGGGTGCAGGGTGCCGGTGCTGGGTGCTGGGTGAGCGAGGCAGCCGCAGGGGGGAGGAGGAGGAGGGGGAGGAGGGAGCAGGGTGCGTGTGGGATGTGGGTGATGGAGGGGGGGGCCTGATGGCCCCCGCTGACCCAGACCACTGCTTACTCCCCGTGGGGCTTAGGGCAGAGCAGATGTAGCCCCTCTTCCTTCTCTCTTTGCCAAATGCAGGGGGATGGGGAGGGGGAGGGGGACACCAAGCTGGGGAGGGGGACACACCAGAGCCACCAGGAGACCCTCAAGCAAAGAGACTGGGCAGTATCAGGCCCATAGTGCTGTCTGCAGGCAGGCACTGGCCTTTCCCCCCATCCTGTTTACCCCCTGGTGCAAATCTTGACACTGTTCAGCACCCCCACCCCTCTTCCCCATCACCCCCCTGGCCACTTCTACATCCTTCCCCCTTCCCTGGGGACCCAGAGAGGTGACACCCACAAAACAGGACCCCAGGCTGGTGGTGCTGACCCTGCAGCACCCCTAAGCACTTCCAGCCACGCAGGCTGAGCCCGGCACACTCGTTGCACTTGTGACCAAGCCTCCTGTCTGCTCACTGCGGTGCCGGAGCACCCCGAGCTGCCTGCCTCTCCCTGCTGCCAGCCGATATTTTTAGATGCCGTCAGCCATGTCTCGCCTCTGTCTCTGCCTCGCTGTGAATTATTTAGTGGGCAGGAGCAAGGAGCTGTGGTGTGGTGGGAGGCATGGGGTGAGGATGGGCAGGATGGTTGGATCCCCTGAGGTCTGTCACATCCCGTCCCATCCCGTCCCATCCCATCCCATCCCATCCCATCCCATCCCATCCCATCCCATCCCATCCCATCCCATCCCATCTCATCCCATCCCATCCCATCTCACCTGGAGATGGGCAAAGGGAAGACCAACCTTTTTGGGAGCTGCACTGCAGAGCCCTGTGCCTGCCCATAGCCACAACCCATCAGCCCTGATCCCGTCACCCCACCACCCAGCATCGCGTGTCTGGTGCCACCCCAGCATACCACAGCAGTCCCCAGCATGTGGGCTTTTCTGGGCTCAGATGGCTGCTTTTTCATTAAATTTGCCCTTGGCTGCTGCTAGCAATGTTGGGAGTTGCCCTTGGATGTGTTTTGCACATCACGGCTACCCCGTGCCTCAGTTTCCCCAGTGGTGACAGATCCTGACCAGGGCTGTGGGATGCAGCAGCACTTCCCACATGCACCAAAATGCCCCTCTCCATGCTCACGCCATGCCTTGGCATCTCCCATGGGCTTTTGATTAACTCGCTGCCCCCAAAGTCATTATTTCCCAATGGGGATTTAAAAATATTTTCCTTCCTGCGCATAGAAGGAGGGCAGGCAGCTGTGGACAACGTCCTCCCTCTGTCCCCAGGTCACAGGCACCGTGGGCAGGTGACAGCAGGGTTGGTCCTCGCCACTTGGCATCCTCTTCCTACTCACACCTGTGACACCGCGTCCCATGGCCAGGGCCACCAGGGAGCTCGGTCCTTCTGGGGACAGGACGGTGCCATGTGTCTCCCTTGTGGTGACAGTACAGGGACACGCGTGTCCCCTGTGGTGACAGGGTGATGCCATGTGTGCTCGCCACGGTGACAGCACAGTGTCATGCGTGTCCCCTGCAGTGACAGCGCAGCGTCACACGTGTTGGTGACAGCACAGTGCCACGTGTGTCCAGTTCGGTGACAGTGCAGTGCCACCTGCTGTCTCCCAGGGGATCCGTGGGGTCCCCAGCTGAGCACACGAGGGCCACCGGTGCCCTGGGGACAGCCAGAGCCTCCCCTGCAAACGAATCACAGCCACATGCAGGCACACGTGTGTGTCCCCTTCATGGACACCATAGCACCACGAGCAGTTCATGCTCGTGTCCCCCTGCGCACAAATTACCCATAAAAAGTGATTCAGAAAAAAAAAAAAAGTATATTAAAACATTCAGAGGAAAAGATGAAAATCAAATGCTGAGATGCTGCCCAGGGTGGAAAGTCCAGGTGTTGCTGCCCTCTCCTCCCAAAGCCACAGGAATGACCATGACCATGTCCTGGTGGCAGTGCCACCACCCCAGTGCTGTCTCAGTGCCCACGTACCTGTGTGACCTTCTCGGTGACATTCTGTGTGCGCTCCATCACCTTGTGGGGTGCAATTATCTCAATTTCGGTGGTGGAGCCCGAGCGGTGCTTCTCCAGGTTGAACTCCACGAAGTTGAGCGTGAACTGGGGGATCTGGCTGATGGTCCGGTACTTCATCAGGTCCGAGTCCGAGGTGGAGTTCGGGGGGTTGGGTTTGACGTGGGAAGCCTCTGAAACAGGATGGAGAGGAGCGTTGGGGAGGGTGGCGAGAGCAGGAGCTGGTTTGCAGAGCTCTAATCTCGGTGCAGGACCACCACAAGGTGCTACCAGAAGGCACTGACCAGGCCAGAAAGGCTTGGCTTCTTCGGGGTGGCTTCTGATATGGGACACCCAACCCAAGACACCCAAGGGGAGCTGCTTTCCAGGCACATCACCCATCTTCTCACCATTAAACCTCCTTCAGGGGACTCAGATGGGATGCCAAAATACGGAGGCACCCAACGTGCTTTGCTACCCCTGAAGATTGTGGTGGGTTAGGGACCGGTCCCAATGAGATCCACCAGGGAGGGATGTCAGGAAGTGTCATGAAAGCAGAAGGGGAAGGTGAGCCTCCTCCACCCTTGCATACTCCAGCATGACCAACACAGCTCCTCAGTTCCTTGCCTTGGCTCTTGGCCCCCAAAGTGAGCCAGGAGACGGGCAATGTCCCCACCCATACATATCCTCCACCCTCATTTCTCCCAAAGAAGAGCCATGGTGGGGTTGGGGTCACAGTGCTGTGGGGGCTGGATCCCACCTGGTTTTCCTCCCTGCCTCACCCTGGTGCAGGACCAGGGAGGGAGTCCCAGAGGCACCAGCTTTGTCTGGCTCATGGCAATGTGTGCCCACAGAGGTGCTTGTGCCCACATCTGGGAGTTCAGGAACATTCCCAAGCACCACAACCAGTGTGTCCCACCCCATCTATCTCCTACAGGCAGGGCTGAGTTATTTTTTCAGGTTTTTTACCCCTTCTATCCCTTACGTTCTGACATCACCCCAAGAGGTATCATGGGCAGGAGGTGCTGAAGACCCTGTGAAGGTGCCCTCCTGCTGCCACCCTTCTCCTGCCCGCTCAGCCCCTTCCCTCCCTCTGTGCCGTGTCCCCTCCTGAGGTCCGTAACTTGTGACTATTTGAGGACCACGATTCCCCACCCCATTTTTTCAAGTCAAACACCGCATGCTGATCTCTCCTCATCCCCAATTATTGAAACTTTTCTTTCCTGACCTCCACCTCATTTATCATCATGGCTCTACAAGAACAAGAGGTCCAAACATGAACACTGGGGTGGAGGCGCATTTCCTCCTGCCCTATAGAGGTGGCCTGGCCGCTGTCCCCTCCACCTCCAACGTGGGGACATCACTCATGGGGCCATCACACTGCCTGCTGACCCCTTCCCTCCCGCCTGGCCAGGTGGAACAGCATCGAGACGCCTCTCACCCAGGGCAGCCAAACGCAACCTCACGCGGTCTACGGCCCACGCACGACGCCACTGATGCTCTACGCAAGAGCAAGACCTGCCTACACAGGGAAGCACGCCAAGACCAGTGGGTTTGAGGGAAGAGATCCCACTTTATCTCCACTTTGCAGAGGAAAAAGCAGTGCAAGGTAAGAGACCTCCCCCCCCCCAAGACGTGCCGGTGACCCCTGGGGCCGTCGCTCCCGCAGTAGGACCGAAAACTCCGGGGTTTTTCCCCTACCTGAGTTTGCCCTCCTTTCCCTGAATTTTCTCTGGAACTCAGACCTCGCAGCCTCAAAGTTGTCCAAGGAGGAGACCCTGCGGAGGCTGTGGAAGCTGCCCCCGGGGCGAGACCGAATGAAACCCCACGCAGAGTATGGCCCTCGCGGGCCCAGCGAGGGAGGCTCTTGTTTCGGGGACGAGTGTTGTAAGGTGGGGTCGGCCTCCAGGCTCGGCCTCCTCTCCTTTTCCAGGAGGGATTCGGTCTCTGACTGCACACAGTTCTCCTTGGGCGATGTCTTCAAGTCCCTCAAAATCAGGGAGTCACCACCAGGCTTTAAGACAGCCGGGAGAAAGGGTTTTATTAGAAGGAGTCCTCGCGTGCTGGGGGGAAGGAGGGAGCTGGGGAGGTAAGAGGAGGGGGCAGGGGGCCGGGAAGCGCTGCGGTTCCCCTGTTCAGCTCCAGCTTGGACCAGAACTGAGGGTGCTTTGCGGTGGGGGTGACCGAGCCCTTGGGGACGTGGCAGCCCAGGCAGCCCCAGGATGGTGCCAGGAGCCGGGTCTCACGGCCGCAGGGCTGTTCGCAAGGCGTAGCTGGAAGCAGGCAGAGCAAGAAGAGAAGAGGAAACCCTAAGGGTGGGTTTGCCTGGAGCACCTGCCCTGCAGCGCTCTTTTCTGAGGAGTCCCCGTATCCTACCACTGGTCCTGCCTTTCCCTCGCCCCTTGCAGGAGCTCAGGCAACCACGGTGGGTGGGTGCCTGAGGTCCTGTGCTGCTGTCTCTGGGAAGTGATGTGCTCTGCACCAGGAAGCACCGGAGATGCTGCTGGGTTTGCAAATTCAGCCGTATGAGATCCTCCCTCTCCTCCAGTGCCCCTCGGCCATTGCTAAAGGTTGTTCCCTGGGGACCTGAAGGGTTTCCAGCCTTTAACGGCTTCTGCAGTGAGGAGCACAAAGCCACCACCTTCTGGGGCAGAATTCTCCGGGTCTATGCAGTCATGTCCATGGCTGAGACTGGGGCTTTGAGCAGGTGCCCAAAGCGCGGTGCAGCACTTCTCACTATATTGCAGGTCGTAGGACATAGTGACCAGTGGGGTTGGCTGTCCCTGCTCCTGCCCAGCTCTCTCCACCAGAAGGGTGGATCATTAGGACGTCCTCAGCGCACATCTTCCATGTGTGTGCCCCCAAAACGCTGCAGTGCACCACGCAACTTCAATGTGGGGCACCCAGAGCCTTTAGCAGCACTGGTGGGTGTGGGACCAACATACCCACAGCACCTGACAGCACTACGGATGCCTTCAGCTCGCCACAAGCACCTCTGAGAAGACATGCACCTCCCGCCTTCCCCAAGCTGTGACTTTGGGAAGCAGCTGTATCCAGGCTGTCCGGATACACCCAGCGCAGCAAAGACCTCGTGCCTGGGGATGCCTCAGAAGAGCGAAAGCCTCCTGCCCACAGCCCTGTGCCTCGAGCTGGAGGGTTTCAGGAAACAACACACCTTTGCTCAGAGGTACCTTGAGCACTTCCGACAGCCAAGAAGACACTGAGAAGAGCAAGCTCTAAAGAGGTTCCTCCGGTACCTCCCCAGTCTCATCACATTGGCAGTGAGCATCACCCTCCATCACGGTCTTTGCAGGAGGACTGAGAAGCCAGAGCTGCCTGGGCTGGTCCCAGCCAGGAAAATGGGGGGAAATGTGCCGTTTCGAGGTTTTTGCCTGCAAGCCCTGCCAGCTATGTTCCCTGCTCACACCACACCTTCTCCAGCTGCCACCAGCATCTCTGCAGAGGAGATGCCTCCCCTGACCTCCGCCATCCCAAACAACTCGCCTTACAGAGCCGGACCTTCCTCCTAGCTCGGCACATCTCCCGCTCCCCCCGTGAGCCAAGGTTGGCCCTGCGGAGCAGCACGGTCCCATGCCACCGAAGCAACGCCGCCGGGGCCGGAGTCCCCCAGCACCGGGTACGGCCCGAGCCACAGCAGCCGAGGGGGAGCGGGGTGGGGAGAGCGAGGAAGAGCGCTGGGTCCTGGCCTGAGGCACGGGCTCATATCAGACAAAGGCTGCGGTTACCTTTCCATAGTCAATGGCTACTCCATCAAACTCACTGGTGGGCAGAGATTTCCGCTGGACTTTGAGTCGCCGCAGGGACGGGAGACTAAACTTCAACCGCCTACCTTGACCTTGTTAAAAAGAAAAACACAGACAAAACACAAGAGACACAGATGTAACCTAGCTGCACGGGATGGCTGCAACGAGGCAGGTTGGGGCGGTGGTGGGGGAGCGGGCTGCGAAGGATTTTGGGTGCTTTTGGGGGACATGCGTGGGCCTTCCTCCTGCGGCGCTCGCTATTCCCACAGCAGTGTGAGCTCAGGGCAGACCCTGAGCCGGCAGAAAGCACGGTTGGGCTGCAGGAGACCCCTGCCACTGAGGATGCAAGATGGGAAAGGTGCGGAGTGTTTCTAAGCTGCTTAAAGCCACTTAGAGGATTTGGACCTGGAGGAAATCGAGCCTCTAAATCTCCTTGGTGGGACTCAGGGAAAAAAAAAACAACACACCACAATGTGCAAAAAAAATCCACTAAGTTAACAGTTAGAAAAAGTACTTCCAGCCCATTTTGTCCAGTGCTGGACCAAAGTGTTGGGGTTGCCCTTGGGGACAAGAGCAGCGCCTCGCTGGAGCCCAGGACCAAGGTGAGAGCAGCTGGGGCTGCAAGGAGTGGCAGAAGGGGGTGAGGAGGGGAAGGGGCTAGATGCAGAGAGGGACCAGCAGCAGCCACAGCAGGACCCGATGTCCCTGGTTGTGATGCCCAGCACAAAATCACTCATCCTCCTCTGTGGCTGCTCCACGGAGAAGACCATGACCCTCAGGACCACACTTGTGACCTGGACCAAAACCTTCCCAGGCAAACCCTGGCAGCAGGGCCCGGAGCTGAGCCACCTTGGCTTCAGCCTACATTAAAAACAAAGCATCCTAAATCACCAGTAGAGGAGCCTCTGGCTGACTTTCCTTGTCTCTCATCCTTCCACTAGCAGCAGTACCTCTTGGCAGAGGGCAGGGACGTGAGATGCAACGCAAGGAAAGGCATCGTCCTCTGGGAGAAAGCAGCATATTGTGGACCTGGTGGGTTTTGGCAGAATTTGCCTCCTCTCACTTAACCCCAACATGCTGCCGAGCAGCTCGGTGTCAGAAAACCCACGCACAAGAGGCTGGTCCGGGCTGGCACCAGCTTTTCCCGACACGGCTCCTTGGGGTGCGAAGCGCAATGCGGGGTGCGCAGGGAATCGCCCGGTGCTGGTTCTGTTTGGGCACCTCCCGCAGCCAAACCCACACCTCGGGGTATGTTCAACAGGACGGGAACGCGTCATATGTTGAGACGTACATATGAGAGCTGGGAGGGCTGCAAGGTAACACCGGTGCTGGTATTTAGGCCGTCCTCAGCAGTTCATGCACAGAGGCTAACTGCTATTGTCATGAAGCACCAGAAATGTAAACCTATAAACCTCACCACTTCACAGACGTAGCAGGATTTACATACAACCACCGCATAGCTCTGCTAGTCTCCTGTGCGTATGCCTGGCCTGAGGATGCACAAAACCCAAAACCACACACAGCATCCCCACCGGGACCTGCAGCCGCGCACGTGAACCCCTTCGTGGCACCGGGCTGTGTCCGTGCACCGAGCGTGAATGCATTAAAAACACGTTACACTACACAAAGGGCAGCGTGAAAGGGCCCTGTCAGCCCCTGGTGCAGCCCCAACCCTGGTTGTGTCCCCAGTCCTACTGTGCCATCCCCAGTGCCATGGGGGGACAGAACCAGGCTGCTCCCACAGCTTTATCCTGGTCCTCAGATGTCCTGACGCAAGCCTCCTCCTGCCCCACACCCCAGGTTGTGTTTATAGGAAGATCTATGTAAGATTTTTCACCTGTTTAAAATACAGGTGGCTGACACAGAGGACCCTATAGCAGGAGAGTATTTGGAAGCTCCACCTCTGCTTCTCACAGTCTGGTCCAACACTGGTATCTTTTGGTACCTGCACCCTCTGCAGGGCCTTGCCACGGCTCTCCCTTTGCTCCAGCCTCCCCAAAAAACTGTGATCGGATTTTCCACTGCCCCCAAAAGCCCTGCAAAAACCCCAGGATGAGCCTGGGACTGTGGGTAACAGCCCACAGCTGGAGCAAGTTCAGGGCCATCTCAATGCACCCCTCGTGCGGTGACATCCCTGTGGCCCAGCCCTGCTGTTCATGACACCAAATATCCCCCAGCTGTCCCAAAACATCCACAAGTGGCTCCTGTCCCATGCCATCACACTCTGTCCCGGCCAATGCAGTGCTGCCTGCCCACAGCGGGGACCCGAGGGGCTGCCACAAACCCCTCCCAGCATGAATTATCGAAAGGCAGGCAGCAAAGCAGGGGGTGTGCAGAGGGGCTCAACGGCTCTGCTTGCAGCAAGATGCCCTCTCCCTAAATCTGCACCCTCCTGTGCCCAGGGTCCATCCCCACCCTGTCCCGAGGTCCCCAGGTGGACTGGGAGGTGCATGGCACACGGCGTGCCCAGGTGTGCATGCAAAGGGCAAAAAAGCCCTTTTTTCACCCATTTCCTTTTCAAGTGGCTCAATTCCCCAACCCAGCAGAGCTGCAGCTTTGCAGAAACGCAGCCCCTGGAGGATGCAGCCCTGCCTCCCCTTCAGTGTCCCCATTGTCCCCAGTGCCACCCACCTGCGCGCCAGCTCTGTGACAGCCGCTGGTGCAGGCTCCGGCTGGCGCTCTTGGCGATGAGCTGCGCCAGGTCTTCGAAGTTGAGGATGAACATGATGACCACACCGTCCTCGTTCTTCACCGGCACCACGTCCACCAGGCACCGGAAACACGAGGCTGCGCGGAGAGAGAAGGGGTCAGGGGGGAACATGTTTTATCCCCCCCCCATGCCATAAAATGACTTTGGCAGAACCGTATTTTTTAAGGGATGCAAATCCTGAGGGGAATTTGGAAGGCCCTGGAAAGCTCTGTCACCCTGCCACATCCCAGCTTCCGCAGACCGCATCTCGCCTTTATTTTTTATTATATTTTTTTGTCCCAGACAGTCATTTATATTAATGTACTTTAGACTAGCAATTACGGCGTGGGTAATTAAGAACTCCGAAAATTTCCAGGTAGCAGTTCAACCTCATTAAGCATGCTGCTTGTAATCAAGCCGCTGCTAATTGCCCTGCAATCGCCAACCAGTTTGGGGGACTGGTTTCGGCCTTCTCCCGTCCCAGGTGCAGGCCGTGGGTGAGGGCAGCACCCCGGGGAAACTGAGGCACGGGGGGGGGGGGGGGGGGTAATAGGGGGGGGGGCAGTGACCTCAGAGCAGGGGGGCTGTTGGGAGGACCCCCAGTGTGGTCACAGGGCACGGGGCCACGCAGATTTGCCCGCTGGATGCATGACTTGACCCCATCCATGGTCCTGCTTGAGCTGCGGGCAGGTGCCAGCCTGCAGCAGAGGATCCCCAAATTCCCTGCAGCCCTTTCCCCAATGGGAGGATGCAGAGGGCTTCCCACCACCCTTCACTGCCACAATAATCCTAAAAAAGCCGTTCCGAAGAGTAAAATCAATACGGAGCCCTTCCTAGAGGTGCCTCCAGTTGCTTTGGCACTGACTGAATCCCTGCTGGTGAAATCCCCCCCAAAAATCCCCCAAAGTCCCCTAAAAGAGGCAGAGCAGCAGAGGTACCGCTGCAGAGGTACCTGCTGGGTGCCAGGATAAACCCCTCATCACTTTGGGGCAATTTTGGCCATTTCAATGAGCGGCAGCCCTTGCAAAACCACCCAACTCTTCAGTCCCTGGACACGGCGATTAAAGGGGCCGGCGCCCTGTGAGCGGGGGATTAGCGGGGCCGGCAGCGCGGGGATGCGCGGCCACGCTCGGGGCCCGTCGGCCTTTCTGTGTGTAATTTTAAAGAGCTCAGGGCCTCCCGTAATCAGGAGCAGATGGCCGGCATCGGGCAACTTCCAAATCTGCCCTGACGTCAGTGGCGCGCGCACACACACATGCACAAGAAGGGGAAAGAAATGGATAGGGTGAAATCCGTTTAAAGGGCCCGGCAGCCGGGATTATTCCTTTCCTTTCTTGATTTCATTGTTGTTCACCACACGGAGGGGAAATCCACTTAAAAGCAGGAGGTGGGGAGGAGGCTGTGGGGGGAGGATTTTCAGCAGATAAAGTCATTTGGAAGGGACGCACGGGCATGCCGCGCCTGCCTGCGTGCCGTGGTACTGGGGATGGAGAGAAATGAGCCCTTTTTTCCACCTTTTGTAGGTATTTCAGGGGTCTGAGAGGCAAGCAGGTGTCCTCAGGTGGTGGCACGGGCACGAGGATGCAGTGCCAGCCCTGGGATGCTGCAGCTCTGCTGGCACACGTGTGTGAGTGGTTGGGTTGGCTGCGGGATGCTTTCTCCTTCTTTGCTATATTATTATTATTATTATTATCATTATTATTATTGTTGTTATTATTTTTTCCCTGCAGGTGATTTTGAAGCATCCCCAACTTCCAAAGGACCAGAAAACTGGCAGGTTAGCGTGGCAGCCGTCAGCTCTGTGCTTTCCCATGCAAGGGCATCCCGATCCAGATGGCCTGATCCTGGCTCACGTGCTCTGCCCTGCTGCACGCTTCCCTTTCACCGCTTCATTTTTTCCTTCCTAGGCTCGTCCGTGGTTCTGGGAGCTTCTGAGCTGCCACACACCTTGTGGGGGCTGGATCCTGGCAGGGCCTGTGTGCCCACAAAGGGTTAATCCCAGGCCGATGTCAAACAGCTGAAAATTGGGGACGTGAGGAGCAGCCGGGGCTCGGGTTGGGGCTGGGAGGCAGCTGGCGCCTGGTGTGATCCCGCAAATCCGGGCACTGCTCCGATACCCCCCGCAGGTCCCCAGGGAATTGCCCCGGCTGGGGCAGGATCCATCCTGCATGCTGGGAGCTCGGTGCCTGGCTTGGACCCGTGCATTAGATGGGAGGACAGGGCATCGGGGATGGAGAGGATGGCTCAGCACTTTCCCTCGAGATGTATCCAAATCCTCAAAGATTTGGGGTTTTGGGTAGCGGGGTGTGGGGTACCTGGGCACCCTGGGGCTGCTGCGGTGCCCGGTGCGGGTGGGCTGAGCCCCCAGCCCTGTGCTGCCGTCCTTGTTCCTCGATCGCCTGTCCCCATCCATCTGCCCGTCTCTTCCCTTCAGCTGTTCAGCTAATCTGTCTCCATCCGTCTAATTTTATCTAGCCGCCAAATGATCTCCTGGAGGAGTCCTGGGGGCATCTGCAACCTCTCTGCGCTTCGCCCCCGCCCATGGGGTTGCCTACAAAAAGGGATGGCAGGGGGAACACGGCACGGGAATGGGACCGAGCGGCTCCCGGTGGGCTGGGGCAGGGAGTGGTGGCCTTGGGGACTCTGCTGGAGTTTCTTTTCCCTTCCCCAGCACAGGCTTTTGGCATCTTCCCTCCTGCCTGGCCTCTGAGCGGACCCTGGGGGTCCCATCAGCGAGGGCTCTCCTGGAAAATGAGGGGTGTCCCAGCACCGATCTGGCTGCCAGCAGTGAGGCTGCTGCTTTGGAGAGTCCCACACTCATCCTCCAAGACTTGGTGGGTCTACACGGGCTGGAAAACAGCTTGTTCCCCCAGACCCCGGGCTTGGTTCTATCCTCCCTTCACCCAGCATCTCCCTGAAACCGAGAGGTCAGTTGCTTTGTGCTTTCTGACCCATCTCGTCTTCTGACCTTGATGAAAGCGAGCACTTAATAACATTAAAAATGTCATCGTGGGGCCCCTCCCTCCCCGGCCCTCTTATCCTCTGCAGCCACGAGCGGTGACTGTGTTTGCCCGTATCATCAGCATTAAACTAATCAACGGGACACGGGGGTTTCCGGGAGCCGGACACAAAACTGTATTGTTATGAATATTAAAAAAGCAAGCTATTAATCTGCCCTGGGAGCTCTTACTGAGTCCTTCCCTCCCCCGGCAGGCAGATTTAATCTGCAGGGTCTCATGGCAGAGTGGCTAAATCTATAGTGGCATTATATAACGGAGCAGAGGAAAAAGGGTGGGAAGGGCACGGAGGGTACGGAGCCGTCTCGTGCCCCCGAGACACGCACAAGGCTGAGCCTTGCTCCAGTCCGGGGAGAAATCAGCGCTAGGGCCCCTGTGGAAACTTCAAAGAGCTGTGCAGATTGCTCTGAGACCCTAAATCAAGCCGTCAAGGCGGGACGGAAAATGCTGGGAGGCTGAGCCCTTGGGAAGTGGGTGTCCCATAGGGTCTGTCTGCTGGGGGTGGGCTCTTGGTGCTGGGGAGCGCCAGGGGACTGTGTCCCCCTGGCCCCATGTGCACCACGAGGATGGTGCTGGGGGATGCCTGTTCCTATCCTACTGAGACTGGCTGTGACATGGGAGCAGCAAAAATACTGCTTGGGGCAAGCCCCTACAACCCAAAGGACCTTATTAAGGGAGGTGGGATGGATGCGGCCCTGCACTGGGGATTTCTTCTCATGGGTTGGGGATGACAGGAGGGGAAGGAGTAGCAGCACGGAGCAGCTGAGGACACCGTGGAGCCGCCAGCACGAGCTGGCCATGAGGATGCCACCCAGCCTGGTGGGGCGTTTTGGGGTGCGGGTGGCAGGATGCTCTGGTGGCCCTTCCCTCGCTAAATCCCTGCTGGCCGCAGGAATTAGTCCAGCTTAGCATGGGGCTGCGCAGCCAAAGCCGCAGCGCTGACATCTCCCAGGGCTGTCCAGCCACCCCAAGGGCTCCATCCTGGTGCCACACGGTGCTACCTCCCACCGGTGAGGGTGGGGGGATTAGGGTGAGAATCAGTGCCAGGGCAGGGATCTTAGGAAAACCCTCCACGGGAAGCACCCCCAGGGTGCTGGGGATGCTCTGGGCCTGTCTCTCTGTTCCTGGGAAGCCTGGTCCAGGTGCACAGCACCCAAAGAGCTGCAGAGGATGGAGATGTGTCCCTTCCAGCCCTGTACCCCAACCGTGCCACCCCTGGGGCAGAGCTGGAGGCACAGCATGGCCGTGCCAAGGAGGACGGACGTGGCCCTGCAGCGCCAGACCCCGGGGAGTGGAGTGTTTGTCATTGTGAGCTGGGGATGTTTATAAGTCCCCATCTGGAGTCGGGCCGCAGTGTCTGTCCCCTTCCTGAGGTCAGGGCTCAGCTCTGCCAAGCCTGACCCTTAAAGAAACACGGGGCAAGCTGCCCTGGCTCGGTGCAAAAACCACAAGTTTTTGTAAAAGCGAATGGATTAAGCTGGGGTTGGGCTTCGTCAGCCCGCCGTGCCTCCCTGCGGTCCCCCGCCACCCGGGAGGTCCCCTGGGTCCTGTCTGCTCCTCACCACAGGGCAGTGCGCTGCACGTTGCCATTTGCATGGCTGTGTGGAGTAAACGTGGCCGGATCCATCCCCGTCTGCCTTTGCGTGGGCTTCTGGCAGCAGCTGATGGAGTGAAGCCCATGGCTGTGCTGCAAACGTGCCCCAAATGGGGGAGGAGGGGACACGCCGCCTGCGGTGACACCCCACAGCCACCAGCCCCACGAGGACCTGGGGGGGACATCCACGGTGACACCAAGTCCCCGATGGCTCTGAGACCTCCTGAGCCCCCAGGGGAATCCCAGCCATGGCCTGGCACGAGGCATCTGCCGGGCTCACCCCTGCCCCTAAGCCATGGAGGACTGTCACGAACGGTCTCTGCTCGAGGGGACAAACCCCAGGCTGTGGACACTGTCCCCAGGGGGGAACAGGGATGGGGACGGAGGGGCTGCCAGCAGGTGGCTGTCCCTGCAGCTGTCTCGTCCCCACGTCTCCCCTTTCAGATTCATAACCATCGCATCCATGCAGATTAAGAGCCAAGCGCTCGGTGCCAGCTGCCGCCGCACCGCCTGTGCCAGCGCCACCGTGCCCAGCACCTGCGGCCACCAGCCCCACCTGGAGGGGCCTTGGGGGCTCTCACTGGCCACATTTGGGGGGACCCCCAGCCCCTCATTGATGTGGGGTTGACCCCGGCCCCGGGCAGGTTCAGCTGGGCAGCATCTTGCAAGGAAATGAACTTCGGGCTGAGCCAGAGGATTGGAGCCCACTGTGGCTCTGCCCTCTTCCCAAGGGGGATTTGGGGTTGCTGTGGTGGGGAGGGACAATGTCCCGCTCCTGCCTTCCCCACCCCCCGGTGCTTATTGGCTCCATTTCATCTCCTTTTATAATCAGCGGCACGCTAACGACATCATGGGTGTGATGTTGTCCCCAGGGACATGCTGGCCCCAGAGCAACAACCCCATGGGAACCTGCCTGGACATGGGCACAGCCATCCGCCTTGACACCCACGGGTGCCCCGGGCACACTGTACCCCCCCGTCCCCTCCGCTCATCCCCCCATAACCCTGCTGGGGGGCTCGGGCCGGCAGCTTTTGGGGGGAGAACATCAGCTCTGGCAAACCACAAAAGCCAGGAAGGAACCAGGCGAGCTGCAGAGCCGGGAGTACCGCAGTAATAAACAGCAGGTCGAGCCTGGAGATTGGAGCCACTGCGATGAAAAGGAGGACGGGCGGGTTCGGAGCCTCCGCGGTCTAATTAAGCAGCAGCTCCCCGTAATGCGAGGGCCTTTTCTTCGCCGATAAGGCCCATTTATAATGGGCTGAGCGATCGCAGGCTGAGTGCTGGGGGGAGACAATTGGAGAGCGTATTGCTGGTGGGGCTGGGGTTTAAAAATAGCCACGAAGGGCTCTCTTCTAGGCTTTGTTGTGTGTGTGCGTGGTGTTTTTTTTTTTTTTTTTTTTTTTACCTTTTTTTTTAATAAAAGAGAGAAGAAAGCAGCTCGGAGCATTTCCGTGGCCTGGAGGAAGAGCAGGGCTCTGCGGAGAGTGGCGAGCATCCCACGAGCTGTCGGGAGCTCCTCAAGCAGGGAAGGATGGGGCTGGATCCTGCTGCCAGCGGGGACTGAACGGTCCCTGGGGACCAAGATCCCAAACGGCCTTTGGGCTGGTCCCCAAAACGGAAAAGGCCAAACGGCCTTTGGGAAGCCGACACCTCCAGCTCCCCATGACCGTGGGGGCCAAGATTGTCCCTGGTTTTTCGGCGCTGGGTTCTGGGGGCTGCTTTCTCTCCCTGCTCATCCTGTGCCACCCTCCCTGTCCTGGGGAGGGGACGCGGGGCCACACGCCCTGTCCTTGCCAGGGCCACACGCTGCAGGGAGCAGGGGGACGGCGTGTGCCCGCTCCTCTTTGTGCCTTCCCAGCCACACTGGGCTCCGGCCAGACCCCTTCAACCCGTGGCGGCTCGGGAGGGGGACGCGCAGCCCCACCTGGATGCCAGCCCAGGAGATAGGGGCTGGGAGGGAGGCCAGGACACCCGGGTCCCTGCCCGGGAGATAGGGTGCAGGCCGGGAGCCAAGGCTCCTGCCTCCATGTTCCCTTCCCGGTTGTTTCTCCTCCATCCCGGCACGCTCGGAGCTGACAACAGCAAGGTGCAGCCCCTTTCTCAAGCCCAGCCCCCAGCAATATAATCTAAAGTGATGGGAAGGCGCCGCAGGTTGAAAAAAAAAAAAAGGAAATATTTAATGTTTTCTATCTCTAGCGAGTGCCTGATCTCCTGAATTCCCCCCGCTTCTGCCAGTCCCGGCCAACGCTGCTTGGCAGCATCGAGCACTAAATATTTATTTAACTTCCTGCAGTATTAGAACTAATCACTAGTATTTTCCATCAAAGCTTCATTTTCATCTTAGTGTAATTCCATCTGTGCGCACACAGCCACATCCTGCTGGCTGGAGGGGCGGCCCCGACGCCGTACCAGCGCCCGCAGCCGGCTTGGGGATGAGACGGGTGGCAGGCTCACCCCGACACACGGCCACAGTCCAACCCCATCTCCTCTGTGGGCACCCCGTGGGATCCTCATTCATGCCACAGGGATGCTGCGAGTGGTCCCATGGCTCTGAGCTGTCACCGAGGGCTCGCAAACCCCATTCCCAAATAATCCAGCAGCTCCTTTCTGTTGCTTTAGGTGCCACCACCACCAGAGCCCAAGTCATGGCCAAACTGGGTCCATCCAGTTGGGACCCACCATGGGGTCACCCTGGTCCCACCTCCTGTGGCAAAGCCCTGGTCCTAGGTGCAATCCCAAAGCCCCAGTGCCATCAGACTCCTTTTGCCACCCAGCCCCAGCTTCAAAGAGCTGAAAGAAGAAGAGAAGCTGGGGGTGCCCCATCCCTGGAGGTGCCCAAGGCCAGGCTGGATGGGGCTTTGTGCAACCAGGGCTGGTGGGAAGGGTCCCTGTCCATGGCAGGGGCTGGAATGGGATAAGATTTAGGGTCCCTCCCACTCCATGCTGTGGTTCATCTCAAGGGTGACACCACCACAACCACTGTCCCCACCTAAGGACACCGGTTCGCCCCGCGCGTGCTGAAAGCATCTCTTACTGTCTTTGCGGTAGTAGAGGATCTCCAGCTTGCACTCCTCGGAGCCGAGCAGCGCCTGCGTGAGCTGCGCGATGGAGCTCTTGGTGGTGTCGGGGCCGGTGAGGAAGTCGCAGGTGCAGGGCCGCTGCATCACCTCCACGCGCGAGTAGCCGAACATCTCACAGAAGCCGTCGTTGCAGTAGATGATGGCGCAGTTCTCCATCTGGGCGTTGGCGATGAGGAACTTGCGGTCTGCGGGGACGCAGCAGAGCGCGGGGCTTAGGGGGACGTGGGGACAGGCAGGGGGGCTCGGCTGGATGGGGGGTGCTGGGGCTTTTTGGTGCCACCCTCTGTTGGGCACCCCGGGCTTGTGAAGGGACGGGCACCCCAGTGCCACCAGTGAGAGGTGCTTAGGATGATCGCTGGCACCAGCCCACACCACTCTGGGTGCTGCTCTGCCCTTCAGAGAGAGAAAATCCCCCTAATTTCCTGCAAATCGGTGGCCATGGGGACAACCAAACAAGGGTCCCTGCTAAAATGCCACCGCACAGCCCTGAGCCACCTCTCCCTGCTTACGCATGAGGACTCGCTGCTATCTAAAACGTGGGAAATCTGTCCCCAGCAGGCATGGGGAAGAGCTGCAGAGCCTATCTCAGCCCAGGAGCTCATTGGGGACCTGAGATATCTCAGACACTTCCCACCCTTGCTCAGATTTGACTCAAGTCAGGCAAGAGGTAAGAGGAGGCGTGAGCTCGGCGTCTGCGGGAAGCCAGGCTGAAACCTGCTGCACTAATGATCCTCCGAATGTTTTATGGGATAATTGTGCCTTCGGGCTGGAGCTGAAATGCAGACCCCGCTGCGCTGCGTGGCCCACGTGCTCAAGAAGGCCGGGGCTCAGGTGGAGGAAGGGGGAAACTGAGGCAGGGAGCGGCACATCCGCATCGCTGGGCTGGGGCCAAGCTGGTGTCATGCCGTGGTGACTCGCAGCGCTGCTGATCCTGGGGTGTCCAGCCTGGATGGAGCCCCTTTGCCCCTTTTCCTGTGGGAGACCCAGCCTCCAGCTTTGATTTTTTGTTTTCATTTTTTTTTTTTTTTTGCTTTTCTTCAAGGTCGGGGGATGTTGGGCACCAGGAGAGGCTTTGTTGGGCTGTGGCAGCGGGGTCTATGTGCACTGATGGAAAAGGCTGCGTCCCCCCCTGCAGCACTCCCCCAGCCTTTGGCATCCTCCCGGGCTGGAGCCGGAGGCAGGTCAGAGCAGAGGGTCCCTTTGGAGGCTGCCTCCCGGCCCAGACCCCAATTAATCTCCCGGATTACCCAGGAATGGCATCTGCAGCGTGCGCGCGCTCCAGAGCCCCGCTGCTCTCCCGAGCCGAGCGCCGGCTTCACTCCAACGCGGAGAAACCTCGGCACGGCTGCGGCACTGGGACCTAGCGGGGTGGGGGCTCTCCCCGGCACATCGGGGCTCCCCTTAATGTCACCTCCGGAGTCCCTGGGGGAGCGGGGATGCCGGCTCCGTGGTCTCCTGCGTCAGCCCTTGGTGGCCCCTCGTGGGGGGCTCCCACCCTCGGCTCCTTTCCCACGTAGGATGGACACACGCCGGCGTGCGGTTTTCACCGCAAAGAGCACAAAACCCACGTCCAAGCGTTCCCAAGTTGCCTCCCCTGCCCCATCCCGCTCTGTCCCAATTGCTCTGGCAGCACAGGGAAGGGATCCCCCCAAACCCTGCGCACCACCCGCGATAAACATCTCCCCATGCAGTGCCAGCCCCGTGGGCCGGATCGGGGCTGTGCTGGCGCAGGACAGAATTGATGGTGCTGGCAGCGCGCCGCACCGAGCACAGGGATATGCCCAAGGCCGGCTTGGGGACGAGCTGGGGAGCCAGCTCTCCTTGCGGGTGTTTTTGCCCTGAATTTGCTTTCTGCCCTGCCCTCACCTGCAGGTTTGCCCTCTCCCTTGTGCTCGGCTGGGAGGGTGCCCTGGGCTCTCCAGCTCCGGGTCCTGCGGCACCCACGGGGGGCTGCGGGGCAGGGTGACGGCACCCACAAACAAAGGAGGGTGAAGTGACCCAGGAGGGCTCGTTTCGGTCTCTCCCAACACCTGTTACACGCGGAGCTGCCCTGGGGGAGTGCGGGGGAAATATTTTGGTGTGTGCCTGGCCTGGCTGGCAGCGCGCAGGCAGGGAGCCCGCGGGGCCGAGGGGGCCTGGCTGCCTCCCTGCTGGCACGCCTCGCCGCCTGCCCCCGCTGCCCCCCAGCCGCCGCGTCCCAGCGGGGGCTGATAGGAACCAGGGACAGTTTTTCTCGCTTCCCGTCCCCGGGGTCACGTCACTCACTGCCACAGCAGATCCTGCAGGGACGGTCGCCCAGCCGGAAAACTTGGACGCCAGGGACAAAGCCCAGGGAGATGGGGCGCTGGGGGGTGCAAAGCCCCAGCACCCCACGGTAGAGACCCAAATACAAAAGGGGGGGACCCCGCTCCCCTCCCCTTGTCCCCAGCCCTATAGGGACAAACCGGCCCCATCGGGGTGCCTGGACAGGGTGAGCGCAGCCCCCCGCTGCCTCTCCCCATGGCCCCCGACCGACAGCATGCAAACCCCCGAGCTCCCCGAGGCGCCCGGACTCTTTGCTATATTTGACACGAAAAGCAGCCAAAAAAATTCATATAAAGGGATTACTCCGAGCAACAGCAAATGGCAACATTTCACCAGGGACGGCTGCCTCGGAGCAGCGCGGAGTTGAAGGCAAACAAGCAGCGAGCCCGTCTGTGCCGCCGGACACCCGGCTGCTGGCCGGGCCCCCTCCCCGCCACCCCGGGGACCCCCTCCCAGTCCGGGGGGCGCGGGGGTCCCCGGCGTCCCCCTCCCCCGGCACCGCTCGTCCCCTTGTGTCTCCCTGTCTATAAATACCGCGGGGACAGTGCCTGGCTGTCGCCCACCCCTCCGGGGGGGGGGGTTACGGAGAAGCCTTTATTTCCCCGGGGACACCCTGCCGGTGGCCTCCCTCCTGTCCCCCCTCCGCTCCTCGCCGCGCCCCGAAGTTTGGGGGCCGCGGGCAGATGGGGGGGGGACCAGTACCGGGAGCGGGGAGCGGGGCGGGGGGCTGGGGGGGGGGGTTACGGTACTCACTTTGCCCTTCAAATTTGCGGATGATGGTGTCCAGGTAGGTGTTTTGGGGGGCCACATGGCCCCTGCGCACCGGCATCTCCCCGCCGCCCGGTGCGCCCTGGGCGCAGCGCAACTTCCCACGGGGGCGGCGGGGAGCTCGGCCCGGCCCGGAGCGGCTCGGCTCGGCTCGGAACGGCCCGGCACGGCACGGCACGGCCCCGCTCCGCCTCACCCCAGGGCTGGCCGAGCTCTGGAGCCGAGCCGGCCCGGGGCTCCCGTGCTCCCGGCGGCCGGAAGGGGGAACCCCACCGCCCGCCCTGCCGCGCCCGGCCCCGGGCGGGGGCGGCCGGGGAGGATGAGGATGGAGGGGAGGAGGAGGAGGAGGAGGAGGAGGAGGGGGGTGGGGGGCGGAGGGGGGGGGGGTGGAGGAAAGGGGGAGGCTCCGCTTGAAAAGGGGGAGAAAAGAAAAGAATAAAATTCTAAGAGTAGGAATCCCCAAAGTGCTTAGTCACCGCTGTCCCGGCCCGCCGGGAGCTTCCCGGGTGGCTGTCGACAGCACCAGAGGGAAGATGGGGAGCTGCCCCCCCCGGCCCCCCCTGGTGTCCCCCGGTGTCCCCGGTGCCCCCCGGTGCCCCCGGCACAGCGCTTGCCGGCAGCGGCCCCGTAGCCCTGGTGGGCACCGGGATGGAGTGCTGGGGTGGGGGGAGCAGGTGGGTGCTGGGGTGCTGGAGCTGGGGTCCTCGGGGTGCTGGAGGAGGGTCCCTGGGGTACTGGAGGGGGTGGAGGTGGGGTCTTTGGGGTGCTGGAGGGTGTTGGATGTGAGGTCCTTGGGGTGCTGGATGTGGGGTGCTGGAGGTGATGGGGGTGATGGGGATGCTGGAGGTGGGGTCCTTGGAGGGCTGCAGGGTGCTGGGTGCGGGATCCTCGGGGTGCTGGGACAGTGGGGTGCTGGAGGGTGCTGGAGGTGGGGTTCTTAGGGTGCTGGGGAGCTGGAGGTGAGGTCCTTCGGGTGCTGGGACAGGGATGGTGGAGATGGAGTCCTTGGGGTGATGGGACAGGGGGGTCCTGGAGGGTGCTGGACGTGGGGTTCTTGGGGTGCTGAGGCAGGGGGTGCTGGGAGATTGGGGTGTTGGAATAGGGTGTGCTGGAGGCGGGGGTTTGGTGGGAGCGTGGGTGCCGGGTGCTTGAGGTGCTGAGGCACGGGACTGGAGGAGGAGGAGGTTGGGGGGGGGGGGCTGGGGGCTGGGGAGGATGCAGGAGGCTGGTGATGGGGTGCAGGGGGTGGCGATGTTGGGCACTGGAGTGCTGGGGTTGGCAGAGGAGGGGATGCAGGGGGTGGAGGGGGGGTGCAGGGGCAGAGGAGGAGATGTTGGGCTGCAAGGGTGCGGGGGCAGAGCCGGGGGGGGGCGAGGAATGTGGGGTGCAGGAGGGGGCTTTGGGGTGCCCCAAAAAAGGGGAGAGGGAGCTGGAGAGCGGGGGGGGGGGGGGGTGCAGTG
>CM021791.1:2555810-2583911 GCA_011076525.1 Nettapus auritus | reverse complement strand
GGGGGGGCACCTTTGGTGCCTGAGGGGCACGGGGGACACAGGGACTCCATGGGACCTGGAGGGTCCAAGGGGGGCAGGGGGCTTTGGGGTCATGCTTGGCTTCCAGGTCATCCAGCCTCATGGTGCTTGGGGGCGGGGGGGGACCAGGAGGGTTGGGGGACCCAGGCTGCCCTGGCACAGGAGATGCTTGGACAGAGCCCCAGGCTCAGCACCAATCCTGGCACCTCTCCGTACCTCCAAGGGGTCCTTCTCCCTTTTCTCCCAGCCCTCCTCCCACCGGGCCCACCGCTCAGGGCAGCGCCCACCGCGGGGCTCTCCGTTGTTGGTTTGCCACGCACAATTTTTCAGGCATGAAATTGGACTAAGAGGATTATGGGCCATTAGCATCAGCAGGAGTGTTTTGCTGGGATTTTCAATTAATATTCCGGCGCACCTCAGGAATACTTACAGGGACCAGACCCTGCCCGGGGGGCACCCGACCCGCGGCAGCACCCACCGGAGCTGCCTCCTGCCCCCGGGGCCAGCACCAAGAGTGGGTGGGCAACGGCAGGTGCTCCCAGAGCCCATTTCAGAGCCCTGCCGCTGCTTTTATCTCTGCCTGTCAAAGAAGTCAGCCTTCCCCCAGCAGAGAAAAACTTATTCCATTGTTGAAGAGGGTGAAAAACCCATTATCTTCCCCCCCATCCACTCCGCACGCTGCCTCTGCCGTGATTTACTGCGAGTCGTGGAGGATATTTTGCTCTATATTACACAGATGCAGCTTAATAGCATGGGGGAGGGAGAGGGACACAGAGTCCAGGCTCCTGCCTTCTCTGTTTTCTTGTTGATATACTGGGTGGCTCGAGGGAGACAGCTCTGTGCCGCAATTTCCTCACCAGAAAATAGGGACGTCGGTCACTCCGCCTTATGAAACCGCTCCGAGATTCCTGGACGTCCAGCTCCGCGGGGAAAAGAAAACTATTATTATTATGGCTAATATGATGATAATTATGATTATTAATCACTGGGCAGTCAGGATTTAAGGTTGGCCTCCTGCCCTCCTCTCATCCCATAAATCAGCCCGGGCTGTTCATGGGCACGGCACGTGGCTGCGGATGTGCCCGATGGTGTGGGCGCGTGACGGCTCACAGCCCTCGCCAGGGCTCATCGGGTCCCCAGAGGGGAGCACGGGGTCACCAGGAGGGGGGCTTTGGGCATGGGCAAGGCACAGGACCAGCCCCTCCGGCCCCTCTGCCAGGCTGGGGTCCATGGAGTGAGCCCGGGAAGTCTTGTCCCCCTCTGGTCATGGGATTGGGGCAGCTTCAGTCCCCCTTTCTCTGGACTGAGCTCCAGGGGCCTCTCAGTGCCCCCATAGCTCTCCCAGTGCCCCATGGCTCTCCCAGTGCTTCCATGGCTCTCCCGGTGCTCCCATGGCTCTCCCAGTGCCCCATGGCTCTCCCAATCCCTCTACAGATTTCCTAGTGCCCCCATAGCTCTCCCAGTCCCCTTATGGCTCTCCCAATCCCATTGTGGCTCTCCCAGTGCTCCCATAGTTCTTCCAGTGCCCCCATGGCTCTCCCAGTGCCCCCATGGCTCTCCCAGTGCCCCCAGTGCTCTCCCTGTGCCCTCAGAGCACCCCAGCAGAGCTGGCTGATCTGTGAGGCTGTGTCCGTGCCCTCCTCAGGAGTGCCCTGTGCCCAGACTCCTTTCAATTCCCTGGGCTTCTCCAGGACTTAAGCATATGCTTGCAGTTAATCCCATGCTTACAGCCTATCCCAAATAGGAAGAACTGGGGTCTCTGGGCAAATTCTCCTGCTGTTCAAGGCAGCTGAAGGGCTCCCTCTAATTCAGCGAGCAGTAATCTCCTCCCTGCCCTGCTCCCCTCCTCCTCCTCCTCCCTCGTTCAGTTCTTTCCTCCTCCTCAGGGAGCTTTTTGGAGGTTTTCCTCCTTTCCCCTTCGTTCTTTCCTTCCCACACCCCAGGCAATCAATGGGAAAACACCTGATTTCCAGGGAAAATACGTGCTGGGTGCTCCCGAGGGTGCCCTCCCCTCCCAGTCCCTCCCCATCAATTCGCCACGAGCCATCTGTGCCTGCAGAGCTCGGGTTCAACCGGGGCATGTTTGGTTTTTGCCGGGCAGGTGGGGAACCGGGGGACACCTCGGGATAAGGCCAGGAAGTAAAATATTTGCACTGTTCAGGGAATTATAACCCTCCCGCAGCTGTGGGGCAGGGGCAACTGTGTCGGATCGGGGGGGGGGGGGGTGTACGGCCGTGGATTTGGGGTGGCTGTGGTTTTGGGGTGGCTGGATGGGGACAAGGGGCTCGGCACCCACCCAGATCCCAAACCGTCAGCTGCTGGCTGACGCCTGCCGGGAGAAATGTTTTCTCCACCTTTCGGTAATTAGAGCTGGGCTGCAGGCACAGCGGGAGAGCGAGGCTGAGGACAGAGATACGGGACTTCCGCAGTCCCCAAAGCTGCTGGTGGCCTCCGGGGACGTCCCCAAACAGACACAGGGTCCCCCCCTGCTCGGCACCCCTTGTGCCCTTGGTTTTTGGAAGAAGCTCTGGAGGGAGGAGATGGAGCCGGAGTTGCGGCCCCCAGGGACAGCTGGGGAAGGGGCATGGGTGGATTTTGGGTCGTCCTCGACCTCCTCCACCCCAGCCCTCCAAATCTGGACTTTTTTTTTCTCCAAGCTTTCCCAGTGACACTGTTTGTTAGCTAAGTACAAAAAATAAATCACAAAACCAATTAAATGTGCAGCCAAAATTAACCCTGCGCTCTCCTCAGTGCCATCCTGGGAGAGGCCCGATGGGGGGCTGGAAACCTGGGAAGGTCTTGGTGACACTAAACCAAGTTTTAGGGAGTTACTTCCCAACAGGGGCCAATTCCCATTTGGCAGAGGGATGAAAAGCCATGGGAGCTCACCTCCAGGATGTGGCACACTTGGTTTACCACCATCCCACCGGTCCTCGCTGCACAGAAGGAGAAACTGAGGCACGGGGCAGGCTCATGACTCCCCCACTGTCCTTGGGGTTGGGAGGATGGATGGGATAAGCGGGAATGATGAGTGGGAGGGAGTGGATGAGAGTGGGAGGACGGATGGGGCAAGGGGGTGGCTGCACTAGCTCAGAGCGATGCTGCGGGGATGGCAGGGGAAGGACAGGATGCGGCCGCGTGTCGAGGCCGCCACGAGACTGCTGGTGGCAGCTGCAGCGTGGCTGCTTGGCCAGAAACCCTCCTTGGCTCAGGGAGAGGAGAGCCAAGCATGGAGGCCTGGCGAGGTGCTCCACCATCACTCAGGGCTGAATCGCTTCCAGCCGGCAGCGATTCCCTCCTTGCTCGGTGGGGAAAATGTCGGCTCAAGCACTAGGGTTGGGGACAGCCCCCTTTGTCCTGTGTATGCTGAGACGGTGGGCACGGGGGGCAGTTGGCGTCTCGTTGGGCTGAAGCCGAGCCTGCTTTGGGGTTCTGCTGGGACACCCCGAGGAATCGGGGGGGGGGGGGGTGCTCCCCACGTAGGCTGGGGGCTCCGCAGGGCTCTGGTCAGCGCCACTCAGCCCCATGGAGATGCCTCCAGGCGTGGGGTACCCATGTGGGTGCCCGATGCTCTCCTGCATCTCTGGCTGCCTCCCTGCCCTCCCTGGGCTCCTGTGTGCCTGGGGCCCACCTGCCCGTGCCATCGCTGCCCTGAGCCCACGGCTGCACTGCTGCTCCCCGGAAGGGATGGGGACAGAAAGCAGCATCCCAGAATTTGGGGGATCAACCTCAGGGGCCACCCTGGGTGAAGCATGCCCCTGCTCGATGGCTGATGTGGGTGCATTAGGAGGGTGGGCCTGCGGGCAAGGATTTGGGGTCTGCTGACCCTACCTTAGCCCACCACACCTGCAGGATGCCCCCGGTGCCGTATCCCCTCCATCGATGACCCTTGCCCGGGGTTGGCCCCTGCTGCTGGCCCCTGGGTGCCGGGTGCTGCCAAGTTGCGGCTGCATTTTTCCAGGCGCTCCTTGTCCCCGGGGGAAGGGGAATGTGAGGAACGCGGCCCCGCGCGCCCTGCCTGCTCCCGCCCGGCCACCTACCAGCTAAGAATAGACCCAGCTTGGCCGGGCCCCCGCCAGCCGCTGGGGACGTGGGGTCCCCCCCGCCAGTCACCTTCCCCCAGCATGGTGAGTGAGGATAATGAGCAAAAAAAAAAAAAAGGAAATTAGGTTTCTGCTGTGCCCAAAGGGTTCCAGGCTGGTGAAGGGAACCCAGCATGGTTCTCGCTTTTGATTTGCGTGGTTTTAAAGCAAATCTGCTCTCTAGGAGCCTTGTGCACAGGCATCCCCAGCACAGCCCCCGCAGGCCTGAGGCGCTGCTTTCTGAGCTGCCCTTAGAGGGGCTCTGTGAAGTGAAAGGGAATCTCCTCTTCCTCTGCTCTTTCTCTTTTCCTTTTTTTTTTTTTTTTCTTCCTTCTTCCTAGGGAGTAATTTTGCTAAGCCTCCTAATTTCAGCAGGAAGCGTGATGCAGAAGCCAGAAGGCAGCAAAATCTCTCCAGATGTTATCACAACAGGGGAGGTGAAGCATCCTTGTTTTAAAGGTAACTTGTAAAACGTTGGTGATGGTTAGCAGAGCCCTGAGGGCAGGAGCAGCTCTTAATTGCCCTGAAAAGCTTCACCTGTCCCCACACCCACAGCTCAGCAGCTCCAGTTAAGCTCAGCTCAGGACCTTCATTTCATCTTGAGCTGGGCTGGAGGTAGCAGGGTGCCCTGTCCTCCTCCTGGATGGAGCTTGGAGCTGTGCTGGAGGTAACCTTGTGTCCTGCATCACCCCTTGAATGGGTTTGGACCTGTACTGGAGGTAGCCTGGTGTCCTCTTGCATCTCCTGGATGGGCTTTTGGCTTTTGTTGCCTCTGTCCCTGAGCGGGAGGTTGCAGCTCAGTGCTTCCACCACCCACCACTTAGCCGTGGCCTCTTCCAGGACACCAGCAGCTCCCGTGTGGGTTCTGATGGTGAGTTAGGGCTGAGCATGTATCGCAGTCCTTGAGTGGAGTGCTCAGTGTGGCTCTCTTCTCTCCAGAAAGCAATCTTCCTGAAGCTGGCAGGACCTTGATGACCTTGGAGACCTCCGTTAATGGTGCTGAAAGCAGCCACAGGGCTAAAAATTACCAGCGGGGAGCTGAGCTTGATGGAGCACACCTGCACCAGCCTGCCTTCTGGGGCTGAAATCAAACTTGGCTTCCAACCCAGCTCTCGCTTTGCAAGGTCTCTGCTCCACGGGCATCGCGTGGTTGGGGAGGGGGAGCAGGGATGGTGCCGCTGTGGGGTGCAGGCATTTGGGGCAGCTGCTCCCCCAGCCCTGGGACCGCAGCGGGAAGATGTGCGGCTGCCGGCTTCACCTCCCCGTGGGCGTAGGAGATGGAAGCAAACAAACACAAACCCGAGCGTGGGCGGGCAGACACCTGCCTGCTGCTCCTCTTGGGTCTCGGTTTCCCCCTGTAAGACTTGACTGAGGGTGGAGGCCATCGGGTGAGAGGGATGGCACGATCTGCCCTGCGTCCCCTCATTTCCCTTCCTGCTTGGGGCTGCAGCAGATCGCGGCTCTTTAAGGCTGCAATAATCCCTGGCCTGGGATTAGTTTTGCACCTAATCACTGCAGAACAAATACGAAGTTTTATTTACAGAAGCAGAAGAAAGACGGGGAAAAAAAAGCCTCAAGCACGGCTGATCCCAAGATAATCAGAGCTGGAGAGCGGGAGGTGATCACTGACCTCAGAGCCCCCCCGGCCCTTATGTAAACGTGCATCGTCCCTGTGCTGGAACTGCAAGCTCGAGCCCTGTCCCTGCTTGGACTTGGTGACCCCCAACCCTCATTACAGCTCAGGCTTGGACTTTTCTGGAAATCCACTTCTTGGCTGGGGTTTTCTGGCCCTAATGCAGCCCCTTGGTTAGGTATATGCCCTATGGAGAGACCCTGAGATACCAGCTGCAATGGGAGACAATGTTTAGGGGGCGATGGTGCTGCCATGAAGGGATGCTGAGCTTTCATGATGGGATGGAGGAGACCCCAGAAGCCGTGCTGACCCCTAGGAAATTGTATTCTCACCAGCCTAGCATCCCATAGAGATACCACCCACAAGAAGGAGCCGAGCTGCTGCGCTGGGGGTAACAAGACATGGGTTTATTTTTCATCCATGCAAGCAAACAGTCCAGCAGTGGACAAACCAGGGATGGACAGAGGACACAAACGTGCTCTGTCCTTTCCAAGCCTGCCCTCTGTCACTTGAAGCCCCCGTGGCTTTGGCCACCCTGGCATAGGGGTTGGAGATGGATGGTGGGTGCCTGGGCTGAACCTGCGCCCCCCAGGCATGGGGGCAGCCCATGATGGCTCCGTGCCTGCCGGTGCCTGAATTTCTCTTCCCCTTATGCAGATGCTGACAAATAAATAGGTCTTTTCTGCTTTGGCCCTTGCATAGTGGAAAAAAATGTCCGACCTGATTGGAGAGAGGAGTCCTGGGCTGTGGAAACCCATGGCTTCGTGGGCAAACGTGCCCGCAGCATTGCCACCAGCCTGCCCGAGTGCCTGCGCTCGCACCCTGTCTGTGCTCCCCCATCGGTGTCCGCCTTATTTCAGTTCCATTTCTGAGCTGGATTTGAAGGCCTTTCTCCTTGCTGAGGACAACTTGACTCCCAAGAAGATGGTGGTGATCACGAAGACGAGCGCCAGGGCAAGCAGGACCCAGCCACCTGCAGTGGCTTGTTTGCTGCTCAGGGACATGCCCAGGAAATCGGTCCGGTCAGAGCCAGCTTGGCTTTGAGCAGCTGGAAAATGGAGAAATGAGGGATGTGGTTAGTACTTGTGGCTCTGGGCTGGATGTGGTGGGTCACCACCTTCTCCTTTGCTGGTCTCTTGGGTGACTTGTCTCCTTTAGACTCAGCTTTCTGGGAAGTCAAGGAGGAGCATCCAAAATCCCTGTGGTTTTTGGGGTGGCCAAGGGGTACCAGGGCATCTCCATGTCTGCTATGAGCCCCATCCCCACCCCGGAGAGGACCAAACTCTCCCCCATGGTGGACCCATCATGTTCAGCTCATTCCCACGTACCTGTGTAAGGAGTCCAGTTGTACTCGGGCCAGCCCAGGACCTCCCCATTCTTCTCATTCTCCTTCACCAGCCATGTCATGAGGGGCTCAAAGTAGCTCATCAGGGCCTCGGCTGACATGTTGGGCTGCCCTGTGATGAGCTGCATGGCTTCAGGCCACGGCTTGCTGAAACCCAGCTTCATGGCATCCCTGCGAGGGAAAAATCAGTTCCAGTGGGTTCTCCATGGCTCTCTTTGCCACCAGACCTTGTCTTCAGGGCTTGGGGTGCCAGCAGCCCTGAGGCATGGTCTCTGCCTTCTGGTATCCGTGAGCCCAGAGTGTGGGGAAGAAGGTTTTGCATGTGGGATATGGGGCTTTACACGCCTAAAGCCTTCCAGTGCACCCAGCCTGATGCAGATCAGTTTATGGGGGAAAGGGTTAATTTTACAGGTGCTTCCCTTGAAGCAAGGGGGCCCCTTTCCCTAAGGAACTAAGGGCTGCGGAGGAGGAAGAGGAGGAGGAGGAGGAGGAGGAGAGAGCCTTCCATCTGCCAGGGGCCCAGCTACCATCTAGTGGCTGCTTTTGCAATCACAGCTGCAGCACCCAGCCCAGTGTCCCCAGTGACCCAGGGCCAGAGACCAGAGCATTGCTGGGGCAGAGAGAGGATGGAGCACAAGAGGCTCTGCTGTCCTGCAGAGCTGTGGCCTGACTTTAAGGTATTTGGGGTCATAAAGGTCTTGGCTGTGCCCTACTTGCACTTACCCCAAGAGCTTCCCGGCCTCCCTGGACTGGTAGATGTCACACGTGTGCAGGGGCCCCGTGTGGCCAGCTGCGGTGCAGAGAGCCTGGTGGAACTGGAACTGGATCACGAAGCTGACAAAGTACCTGGAGGGGCCACAGAGGGGTGAGGACATGGGGACAGACCCTGCTAGTGGCTGCTAGAATCCCAGCCTGGAGGAGTATCACTGGCTTTGGATCTCCACCTGCATGAGTTTGGTCCAATCTTTTGATGCCATTTTTTTCCTTTTAATATGCATTTTATAGCTGCCTCTGTGGCTGAGCTCCCCTCCTTTGGGCAAGGAGAAAATTCCCCCAGATCCAACATTTCCCTCATGGTTATGTTGATATATACCCAGCATCTTGGGATGGGCACCACCAGGTGTCCCAGCAGCCATGGAACAAGGTGCCATTGCTGGCATCTGGATCAGAGGTCCCTGCTTCTGCATGGGCTCACCTGTCCCAGCGGTGCCCCCCCACCCCAGCCCTGCTTGCTCACCTGATGTAGGGGACGTTGGCAGGGATGTGAAACTTTGCTCCAGGGTCAAAGTCATCTTCAGACCTTGGTGTTGGTGGGCACAAGCCCTGGTACTTCAGCCTGAGACAGAGAGGAAGAATTAGCCCAGCATGGGAAGGAGAAGGTGGGGTAAGCCAGGAGGGGACACAGTGGGGTGTGGGGACAGGATAAGGGGTTGTGTTATTCCATCGTGTCCCTCTGCAGCCACCTGGGCCACAGGGAGAAAACACGAAGGGGGATGATGGCCAAGGAAGGCAAAGCAGAGAGGTCTGAGCTCAAGCATACCTGAGGTTCCACCACTGCTGGTTGTACTCATCCTCCTTGATCCGCCCATCGAACACTTTCCAGCGCCACTGGTCCATGAGGTACCCGAAGGGCAGGAAGGCGATTTTGTCCAGGGCGACGCTCATCAGGTAGTTAATGTCACTTTCTGCCCAGAGTGGGAAGGTGTGAGCAAGGGGGTGCTGCGCCCACCTCTCCACCCTGCGTGGGTCATTCTGCCCAGGGGCAGAGGATCCCCATCAGATCCTTTCTCTTCCATGCGTACAAAGCCACCGTGCATGTCCTCTTCTACATTGCCCAGCCCATCCTGACCCTCTTCATCCCCAGCTGCCCCCACCTGTGCCCTGGGGTGCCCAGCCAGCTCACCTTCATTTTCTGTGACTTGGTCCAGCAGCTTGATGCTGTGCAGATGTTTGGGGGTGGAGACGGACAAGGCCATAACATCCCCAATGGCTTCGTGGAAGCCTGGGTTAGCTCCATCGCGGAATGAGATGGGCTGGTCCATGTACTGCAGGAAATACTGGACGTGGCCCATCTCGTGGTGCACAGTGATCAGGTCATCCATGTTCACCACAGTGCACTGCTTGATCCTGGATGAGGATGTGGGGTAGGGAGAATGAAAGGGCAGAGCTGGGGTGAAAGTCTCCGGGAACAACCATACCCCATTAGGCTATATTTCCCTCTGGTCTCTTTCCACGTGTCCCCTCCCCAGGTCTGATGCTGGTCCTGCTCCATGGGGTTGGCCTCTGGATGTCTTCCTGCCTCTCCTGCTGCCCCTGCCCATTCCCTGTCTGTGTTCATCAGCTTTTCCATCCTCTGGGCAGATCAGGGAAGGTGTCGGTTGCCCTCCCTTTGCCATGGGTACTCCTGCCATCAATGCCAGCATCTTGGGTACCAGTGGAGGTGCCAGAGAGGGGCTGCCACAGCTGCTGGGCAAGAGGCACCGTGGTGGCACGATCCCATATGCTTATCCCATGTCCTTATCCTACCAAAACGCTGCCCCAGCACCATATAAGCCAGGGGAACCGCTCACTCCCTGCAGGCACCTGAAGTCCTTGCGGTTGTAGAAGTCCCATGCCGAGGCGTGACACACCACCTCTCGCCCGTCCGTTGGCTTCTCGATCATGGACTTGTCCCAGAACTCCTGTGGCATGGGGATGAGGCCCAGGGAGGTAAAGAAACGGTCCGACTCTTCAAACATCATCTTGGGTGTCCAGCCCTGGGAAGAGAGCAGATGGAGGACCCGGTGAGGGGCAATGGGGGATCCTGCGCGTGCTGGAGTCTGTAGGAAGAAAAGGAGGTTGGGGACAGTCTTGTCCCTCTGGGCTGGGGAGGTCTTTGGTGGCAACTGGAGTTGGGTCCAGCCTTTGGTATATCTGGATTGGGAAATAATAGGGGCATGTCATGGAAGCTTTTGGCAGCATCAAAGCATTCAGCAATGGGGGTGTTGGCAGTGGCCAGAGGGTGCTGGGTCCCAGGTGACATCTCCAGAGCAGACTTGTAAAAGCACTGACCTGTTCTTTCATGGCTGGGGTGGCATCCACCTTGGTGGCATCTGGGTAGGGCACCACCAAGTCGAAAATGTTGGACCATGACTGGGCCCACATGTTGCCTGGGAAGAGCAGGAGGCAGATGGGGAGAGAAGAGCAAAGACAACCAGTTACTCCCCACTTTTCAGGATGGGCCACCCTGTCTGTGGCTGGGGTGAGCAGTCAAAGATCCTTGCACCTGCACAAGGGCAATGCAAGCAAGAGGTCCTGGCATGACATATAGCAAGCTATGCCTGGTGGGAGACACAGCTCTGCTCGAGGCCCCTGTAAAGCCCTTACCTAGCAGGTGAGCAGGGATGGGACCCTTCAGGTTTATGTGCTCAGCTCCATACTTTTTGTATAGGGCCCGGCGTACGTAGGCATGCAGGTTGAGGTACAGGGGCTGCAGCTGCAGGTACAGCTTCTCCATATCTTCCTCAAAGGTGGATGACTCATACAGGGATCTCCAGTAAGCCCCATTGTCTGTGTAGCCTGAGGTAGGGCAAAAGGTGCTGTCAGACACTTCCCATCTTGGGCAAGAGTCTGTCTTGCCACTCAGACACCCCAGGTCCCTCCATGTCTATGAGACAGGGAACCTAATGACAGTTGGTGGGACCTCTAGGCCCTCAAGATATTGGCTCTGAGTTGGATGATCCACTCAATTCTCTGCTCACGGGGTGCTGAGACATTGGTGGGTCTGAAGGAGCAGGACACTGACCATTGAGCACAGCTGCCTTGTTGCTCAGTTCCACATATCGCTTGTAGTTGTTCTTCATTTTCTTCCCAGAAGCATCCCGCCAGCCCTTCCAGACAAAGAGGAGCTCATCGTAGTCCCGTGAGGTGGCCAGGATGTCTGTGAGGTCTAAAGAGAGAGCAATGATGCCAGATGATGGCATTGGCTGGGCTGGCTTGATGAAATGATGCTAGACCCAATATAGTGCTCAGGGGACATCACAGAGAAGGTGGAAAGGCCCCTTCATGACCTTTCTCCATGTCCCTATGAAGAATCCCTCCTTTCTGGGCCTGCTGTAGGTGACTCGCTGAGCACCCTGCCAGGTCTTACCAGGATCCAGAGGGTGACAGGTTTTGTTCTCCCTGCAGACCTTGGCTATGCTGTATGTGGTCTCCATATCTGAGAGAAGGGTGTTGTACTGCAAAGAAAATTGCATCATGTGAGCTCGTTAGCCTTGCTCCTGCTCTTGGGGAACAACAAAGCCCGTTGGGATGTTTCTCTGGCCCCTTCCACACTGTCCTGGCAGCTCAAGTATGACCCCAGAAGGAAGCAAAGCCAAGTCACTATGGGAAGTATGGGGCCAGCATACAACGTGCCATTGCCACCCAAGAAGCTCGGCCCCACAGCAAGCTGGGACAGGCAACCTTTGGGTGGGAAATCCTGGAGGTGCGGGTTTTGTCTTTGTGCAGAAGGTACCAAACTATCACCTTCTGCAGGGGCAGGGGCAGCTGCCCAGGGCCATTACCTAAAAGCTGGGCGAAACCTGTGTCTTCCCACAGGGCAGTGGCAAAGGACAGCCTGTCCTGCACTGTCCCCTTGTAGCTCACCTCCTTCAGCTCATCCTCAGGCAAGGCTGCCCTCTCGATGATGCTCAGCTTCTTGAGGATGCGTGTGACAGTTTGGTCCTGGAAGTCAGAGGCATCAAACTGCCTGGCTCTCATCCCGTACTCAAGGGTGTGCTTGGACATGGCCAAATTCTTCTCCAGCTGCAGAGGCAGGAGAGGAGTTACCTGAGGAAACTGCCTGCGGCACAGCTCTTCACCAGAAGCACCACCTGCCCTGCCATGGCTGACAACCTCCCCATGACTTCCCTGGGGGATATCTCATGGCATCACTTTTCACGGACAAGTCACATTCTGGATGAGAATGTTGTTCTCATCTACAGCTCTGCTAGAGGCAGAGGTTGTCCTGGTTTCCAGAGCTCATTTGCAATGGGAACCAGCTGCCTGCCTTGGCTGTTGCCTGGGTTGTTTCCATACCATGATCTCTTTGTTGTGGTCAGTGATGTTGGTGTTGTAGGCCCAGGACGCCTCAGTGTAGGCATTCCACACCTCCTCGGCCGTGCTGTTGTACTCGGACAAGAACTCTTTTGCTTGTGCCTCATCTGCTATTTTGTCTAGAGAAAGAGATAAGAGGAAAGAGAGGGGAAATAATTTTTGCAGGAGGACTTTCAAGAGGTTTCTTCATGGAGAACCATGGTTTCTCCATGCTTGAACATGTCCCAAAGCTGGAGGTCTGCTGAAAAATGTCTGGGAGCATGCTAAGGTGGAGGTGTCCCACGGGATGGGGATGGGATCATAGGACAAGCTGCCTGCCCTAAACCCTTCCACCGGGGCAGAAAGAATGCAGCTGAAAACAGATGACCTGTCACACCAGGACTGATGGCATTACTGCAGTGGCAGGGCCACAGCTCCGCACAACAGTATGTCAAGGGGCTGACTCATGGCACCGGCTTCAAAAGAAGCTGTGACCACCCAGGAAATGCGACCCTATGGGACTGCACATGGAAGCGGTTATTCCTCTCTTTCCTGGCATGGAGACCTCCCCCAGAACTGTCCTGCCTCGGGGTTGGTGGTGGCCCTTGGGAGAATTTTCCTGCCCCTCCTGGGGCTGCAGCCTTACCGATGCCTTCAGGGTAGCCTTCGGGGACAGGGGGACGCCAGTCGAACTCTGGCCAGCCCAGAACCTCATTGGTCTTGCTGTTCTGCTCCTCAAGCCAGGTGGTGACAGGGCTGAAGTACTCCAGGAGGGCCCCAGCATCCATCTTATCTGTGCCAGTGAGGTTGAACAGGATTTCCTGCCATGACTTGGAAGACCCAGCTTTCAGCACCTCCCTGCAGAGGAGTGGGACAGCAAGAGCCAGCATTAGGTTGGAGGATGGATGGGAGAAAAGCAGTGGTGGTATCTATGCTTCACAAGGGTTGAAGATGCTATTCCTGAGAGGGACATGAGCCTGGAAACTGCCTCTGAAGCCCCCCAGCTATCCTGTGCTTGGGGAAAGACTTTCCACCGCATTCTCATGCATTCATTAACACCCAGGGAGTCAACAGGAACCAAACATGCTTTAGTGACCTCTTGTCTGGGTGGGAGCTAGTGACAAGGACAATAGCAGGACTCTGGTGAGGACCACTCACCCCACCCCAGTGCTTCCTTGTATTTCCATCTATCCATCCATCCATCTGCAAAGCTATTTCTCCAGCCATCTCCATGGCCACTTTTTCCTTCCTTCCTTTCTTCTTTCCTTCCTTTCTTCCTTGCACACCATCAGCTTCCACGCACACATCTGCCCATGGCGATTGTCCCGACCCTCCTCTGTCCCCACCTGAGTTTGGCTCCAGCCTCTTTGGACATGTAGATGTCACAGGTGTGTAGGGGACCAGTGTGGTTGGCCGCCTGGCACAGCGCCTTGTGAAACTGGAACTGGAGGATGAAGCTCACAAAGTACCTGCCGAGGAAGCCCATGAAGGTGAGCTCCGGGAACAAGGCAGGTGAGTCCCAGGGCATGGCCGAAGGCACCTTGCCACCCATCTGCTCCCCACCATTTGTATTCCCAAGCATTGGATGGTGCCTGTGTCTTGAGCAGGAGCAATGCATCCCAGTCCCTGCATGAAGAGCTGGGGTCCCCACACCCCCTGCCCCAAGCCTCCATCCCCTTCCCAGAACCTCCTCTACCTGATGTAAGGGGTGTTCCCAGGGATGTGGTACTTTGCTCCAGGGTCAAAGTTGCTTTCGTTCCTCGAAATCGGGGCACAAATACCCTGGTATTTAGTTCTGTAGACGACAGAGAACAAGAGCATGAGCTGGAAAGAGGGAGTCAGCTGAACCAAGGCAGGGAACAGGAAAGGAAGGCACGGTGCTGAAGAGATCTGTACAATTAGTGTCCTTCCATGTCTTTACAACCCTCAACCCATCCCTCCATCCATCCCTCCAACCTTCCATCACTCCATCCCTTCATCCACCTTTCTCCAGCCATCTCCATGGCCACTTTTTCCTCCCTGCCCACCCTCTTTCCTTGCACATCCTCATCTTCCATGCGTGTATCCACCCTCTGTGACTGTCCCCTACCTCAGATACCACCAGTCATAGTTGTAACGACTGGGGGGCGTGTGGCCGTTGAACACGTTCCAGCGCCACTGGTCGATGAGGTACCCAAAGGGCAGGAAGGCGATCTTCTCCAAGGCCATCTTCAGCAGGTAGTTGATGTTGCTCTCTGCATGAAACAGAGCCTGAATGAGGTTGGGAAGGAGCCCTAGTGGATGGCACTATGGTCACTGGGTTTTTGTTGGCAGTGGGGTGAGGAGAGCTGGATGAGAAGTTGGAACAACATTTCAACATGCAATTGTGATCCTTAGCAATTTGTGCATGGGACATGGGAGGTTTTTCTGGCTGCAGCTCTTGCTTGGGGCAACACATGCCTTTCTACAGAGTGGGAGCAATGGGAGTGACAAGCCCAGTGTCCCCTTGCCTGAAGCCTGGCTCTCAGCATGGAGAGGTCTCTGGTGAGGGTAACTCTAAGGGCTCCCTGTTAACACGTTCACCCTACAGGGGCTTCAGGGTGAAAGGGATTTTGGCACACCAAAGCAAAAGCTGCTATGATTTGGATCCAGACCTGGTTTCAAACCTGGGGCAGTCACCACCATACCATGGGGAGCGCAGGGGATGGTGACATCTGCTTTCCCCTTCACCTTGAACAAAGGAAGGCTGAAGAAGGACCAGCTGGAGACCCAGCTGCAGCCGTAGGGTCGGGAAGGGGTTGGCAGCACTGCCCCGATGGGCTGCTGGCTGCCACCATGGTGGTGGTACGACCGCCAAGTCAGGCAGCGATGCCTTGAGGCAGCGACCATCTGCTCCGTGATGTTTGTGCAGCATCAGCCCAACGATCCTGGCTGCTGTGACGGCTTCCCCATCATGAAACAGATTTAACGACAAGGCAGGAGGACCCGGGACTGGCCCTCCTCCGCAAAGCAGCCGCCTGCGGCAGGGCTCTGTGAACACTTAGTTTCCTCTGCCGCCGTCTGGTTTGACGTGTTGGCTGGGAGGTGTGGGGGGTGTGCAGACCCTTGCCAAGCTGGGAAATGTCCTGCAGCGACAAGTCCTCCTCCTCTGCACTGGCTGGCAGGCAGACATGTCACCCACTGCCTGTCCTTGTGACCGGCGGGTTGTCTGAGCGAGTGCTCGGTGCCGCCTTCACAGAGCTATGCAGTGAGCTCCCGGGTGGACAGGAAGGGGAGATGCTGGAAATGTCAAAGCCAATATAGCCCAGAGGTGCTGCTTTCGGTTTGAGACTCTGCTGGGGAGGGGAAGGGAACAGACAAGGCTCCAGGGATCATTGCTGCTGCTCGTGATGGTGAAGAGGATGGATCCAAGAAGGAGTTGTCCACAGAGCCCAGAAGGGGTCATGCATGGAGCCAAGGAGGGGTCTGTGCATGGACCCATGGCAACAAGAATCAGAATTATGGAATCATATAAGTTGGAAAAGATTTCCAAGATCATCTCGTCCAACCTTTAATTTAGCACTGCCAAGCCCACCATTCAGCCACTAAACTCTACATCTCCAAGTTTTTTGAAGACCTCCAGGAATAGTGACTCATCTACTGTCTTGGACAGCCTGTTCCAACATTTAACAACACTTTCAGTGAAGAAATTTTTCCTAATATCTAACCTAAGCCTCCCCTGATGCAAATTAAGCCCATTTCCTCTTGTCTTATCACTTGCTCAGGGAGGAGAGACCAATCCCCACCTCTCTAAAGCCTCCTTTAGGGTAATTTTAGAGTGAAGGTCCATGGAACCAAGGATGGTTGAAAGGTTTATGTCAACCATGGGCTCATACCTGCATCCTCGGTGGCACTGCTGAGGAGCCCAATTTTCTTGAGGTGGCTGGGGGTGGAGACGGACAGGGACATGACATCGCCGATGGCCTCGTGGAAGCCAGGGTTGGCCCCGCTGCGGAAGGAGACGGGCTGGTCCTTGTACTGCAGGTAGTACTGCACGTGGCCCATCTCGTGGTGCACCGTGAAGAGCTGCTCCATGGTCACTGCTGTGCACTGCTTGATCCTGTGAAAGCAGCAATGCCTGAGCTGGGTGAGGGTCCCTGGTCTGCCCACACACATCCCCAGTGGGCAGCACCCCATGGGAAAGAGGAAAGACCCAATGGAGGGGAAGGCAGAGCAATGGGGTGCCCTGAAACCTTACCCCAGAAGATGATGAGGTACCCAAAATAGTGACCACCACAGGGGTGGAGGAGGCTCTTGTCCTGTAGCCCTGGGCCCCAATGTGGCCCCACGCACCTGAAGTCCTTGCGGTTGTAGAAGTCCCAGGCTGAGGCGTGACACACCACATCGCGACCATCTGTCGGCTTCTCCAGCATGGACTTGTCCCAAAACTCAGGGGGCATCTCCAACAACCCCAGGGAGGTGAAGAACTCCTCTGAGACTCGGAACATGTGGGTGGCATTCCAGCCCTGGAGGGCAGGAGGCAGAAGGTTACAGTCAGGGAAAAGACTAACCATGCCTTGGGCATTGCCTCTGATACTCTCACAGCACCATAGGGAGGAGGAAGGCTCCTGCCCCTCTCACCCTGATGAGAAGCTCCATCCCCAGAAATAGGATGAGAATCCCTAAGCAGTACCGAGCAGCAGTGCTGGTGCCCAGAATGGACAGGAGAGTGGAGCAGGACGGATGTCCCAGGAGGGCTCAGAGGTGAGTGATGGTGGGCATGCAGCCTAAGGACCAGCACTGCTCCCTCTGCACCAGCCTGCCTCTTTTCCCACCTGCTGCCTCTTTGGTGATTGCTGGAGTGGGAGTGGGGCCATTTCTCTGTCCCTACCCCTCCCAAAGATGGTTTTCGGGTGTCCCATATGTAAATATGGGCAACCACTTCCATAGGCTCAAAGTTATGGGGAAGCCCTGGCCAATACATCCCCCTCCCTCTTTTTTTTCCCCAGTGGTGCCCTAGCAGCTCCCTCAGCCCATTACCTGCTCCACCATGGTGCTTGTGACATCGAGGTTGGGCTTCTCAGGGTAGGGGACCATCAGGTCATAGATGTTGTTCCACTGCTGAGCCCACATGTTGCCTGAGGAGAGATAGCAGATGGAGTAGACCCAGACGTGGGTCAAGAGGAAGAAAAACACAGCAGTAAGTGGGACCACTCGCCATCCCACCAGGTCTCTCCAGCCCCACCAGGACCCCTGGCTCTTACCCAGGAGGTGGGCAGGGATGGGGCCCTTCAAGTTGATGTATTTGGGGCCGTAGCGGTCGTACAGCTTCCTTCGGACAAAGGCGTGCAGGTTGAGGTAGAGTGGCTCCAGCTGGTTGTAGAGATGCTCCAGGTCATCCTCAAAGGAAGCTGAGTCGTACCAGGAGCGCCAGTAGCTGCCCGTGTCCTCGAAGCCTGCAGGGAGGCAGTGATGACCCCCGGCTATAGCCCCAAGGGGCTGCCCCACATCCAGCCCCAAGAGCTGGGCCTGTTGGGCACCACTAGGACTTCTGCACCTTCCCCATGGTGTCAACACCAGGGCAGAGGGGAAATGCATGCGGAATGGGGAGAGCAGGACACTGCATTGCCCCACTTTTCTCCCCGATCCCTGACCCACCACGTCCCCATCCCGCTCGCACCATCCATCTGGTATGCCTCGTTGCTCAGCTGCACAAACTCCTCGTATTTGGCACGCAGTGGGTTTCCTGCGGCGTTGTGCCAGCCCTCCCAGGCGTACAGGAGCTTCTTGTAGCTGCGGGAGGTGGCCATGATGTCCGAGATGTCTGAGACAAAAGGGACACACGGGACATGAGAGATCCAAGTGGGAAGGAAGTGAAGGAGCAGGGCACAAAACTGACCCCATTGACCCATCCTCACCCAAGGACTACCCCATGAACGTGGACCAGGACCCTGACAACCCCATCCCAATGGGAATCTGGGGACCAGGGCAAAGTCACGGCCTGTGGGTGCTCTACAGAAACAGCCCTTAGACAGGGGACGGGGATGGGAACGGGGACGGGGATGAGGTTGGGGACAGGACCGCACCTGGCTCCAGCTCCCAGCAGGTCTCGTTGGTCGGGCACACCTTGGCCGTGGAGTAGATTTTGTCCATGTCACTCAGGATGGTGTTGTACTGCGGGGAGGGAAAAGGCATTGGGGCTGGAAGAGGGTGGGAAGGGCTGTTGAGGAGGGATTTACACAGACTTCCCATCTCTGGAGCGCGTGCATGTGTCCGAAGGAGGACCGGGGTGTTTATACAGTGCTTTTTTTGGGGTGAGGTGTGAGTTATCACCCGTTGTTTCTGCACCCGGCACACTTTGGGACAGAGCCCACGCACGGCCGCTCACTGAGCCCCCTCTGTGTCCCGGAGCACGGCTATTTATAACGCCCTTAGTCAGAAGGGCTGCAGCACATACTGTTTATCTAAGCGGGCAAAAAACCAAACCAAAACAAAACAAAACAAAAAAAAAACACAGGAGGAGGGGAGGGTATTTATTTCTGTGAACTTCAACAACAGCAAACAATAGCAACAGGAGGTTTCCTGGAACCTGCTTGGGGAGCCCATTCCCAGGGACGGAAATTCCCCCGCGCCGTCCCTCTCTCCGCTCCCATTCCTCTCCTCCGGAGGGGATGGCAGTGGCTGCGGGCAGGGAGAAATGTGGGTGATGTGTGGGGAGGAGATGGTTTGCTTTCTGTTATCAGGGACAGCTTTCCAGGAAGGAACTGGGGCCGACGCTGCTCCGGTGAGGATTGTATCTCTGGGCTCGCAAGCCAAGCAGGGTTTCGGTGGGGAAGTGCCCTGAGAGCCACCAGAGATGTGCAGGGATCGCTGCCTCGAGCATTTTACTTGCGTTTAATTAAAGGACCCCACAAGTTCAGGACTGTGATGGGGAAGGCTGTCCTGGTGTCCCTGCTGCTGGGCTGTGCCACTGGTCACAGCCACTATGGGCATGCAGGGAGCCAGGTGGCTGCCGCAGCCCTCCTATCCGCTGGGCTGTGTCCACAGGGGCTCAAGCCAGCTGGCCCCCAGCCATGGGCACAGCCTGGCCGGCATCCAGGGAACGCCCAAGGCCACTCAATGTAAGCAGGAAATCTCCAGCCCCCGCTTGCAGGTAGCTTCGAATTCATGTTAGGGATGGATCCTGGCCACATGTCCCCTCGAGGTGGGACCCCAGCTCCCGTCTCCCCCGTTCCATCACTTTTCCCCAGTTTGCTGCCTCCGGGGAGACCCTACAAAATACATCCAAGGGGGAACAGACCAGCAGTGGAGTCTGTGTGCTAGGGAAAAAAAAGGCTTTGAGGGGGATTCGCAGCACCCAAGCATCTCCCAGGGCTTCACCACCACCTTGCCTACCTGCTGTCGCTTGTCCAGGGGCAGGTTGGAGGGCCCCAGGGTCTGGATGGAGCCGATGATTTTCTTCAGCTGGGGGTCACTGAAGTTGTTCCAGATGCTGCCGAAGAGCTCCTTGGCTTTCTTCCCCCATGTCTCTGTGAAGTTTTGCTCCTCCAGCGATGCCTCGACCTGCGCAGTGAGAGGGGGGCATGGGGACCAGCACCGCGATGTGCCACCACACTCAGTCACGGGTTTTGTGCGAGCCAGAGGGCAGGGGACACGCAGCAGCAGGCAGGGCTGTCCTCGAGCCGTGACATTTATAAAAAGAGACAACAGTTTACAGCCGAAGAGGCAACATCTGCAGCCCCCGCTCTCCTCGCAGAGCACCCGGGAAGGTGGCGTTTGAGGCTGTTCTGGAAGCGGTCTTGTGCCCTGGGTGGGATGGAGACACTGAGACGGAGGATCCATGCCCCGTGGGCAGGGGGTTGGGTGCTTGTGCTGTTGTGCCAGCATCATTTTACCTGTGCTCAAGCAACATTTAGCTGCATCCCCCTGCTCTGTGCCCTATAAACGCCATCTCTGGGTTTCACCTTGCAGAGGGGCGCCCATTTACCCCGGAGATGCAACCCTCTGGAGATGCCCCCAGTTTTGAGTGCCCCATTACTCTTATCCAGTACTGCCAGCCCCGACCTCACTTCCCAGGGCCGTGGGACAGCGGGAGCAGCCTGCGCTGCAGGGGTTATTTAGGCAGCTGGAGCTGCAGCCGGCAGCCACGATTTTGGGACGAGGCGCATCGCGGGCGGTAGCATCCATGTGGCCAGCGTGGAAATGCGGATTTTTTGGGAGTGTATCAGCCTGGGCAGTGCGCAGTGAGAACATGCAGAACGCCTGCTCGCTGCCCGTGCCGTCCCAGCGTGATTTATGGAGCTCATTAGCTGTAATTCGTGGCGTTTCTAGCCTGGTTCCAACAAGCCTGGGTTGTTTTATTTTAATCATCACATTCTCTCGGGAGGGAAGGGAGTTACAGCGTGGTGTGGCCAGAGGTTGCTCGGGGTCAGGGAGGGGAGATGCCTAAAGCAGAGCTGGGTGCCCACCACCCCCCTTGGGCATCCCAGCACCTCCAGCCTCACCCCGGTACCATCCGGCCCTGGCTCCCCGTCACAATGGGATGTATCAGCCCCCACCCTGGAACAAGATGCCCTTGTATCCATGGGAGTCACCCATGAAACGTGGAGGTTCACGAGGGATATTTTATCCCTTCCCAGACCCCGTTTCTGAGCCAGGGAGCTGTAGGAGGCAGAGTCCAGCTGTGTTTCATCTCCTTCTTGAATGGACGCCTGTGTTAGGTCAGGCGAATTGTGCCCTAAACTCTCCTGACAGCTCCGGTGGAGTGAGCTGAGGCCGGAGGCTCTGCCCCAGACCCCTTGCCGCGGCCGTGCTGGCCTGAGTGTCATTCCAGCGTCCCTCTGTCTGTCCCCACAAGGCCAGGGGCTGCCGCCCTGCCTTTAGCCTGCTGCCCCCCCCCTTGTCACTTTGTCCCCTGGCCACGTCTTTGGGAACAGGTCCTGGGGGAGCCCACGCCTCTGGGCTGGCCTGGCTCAGCCCCTCTGTGCTATAAACCTGAGCAAGGTTTGCCTGGCTCAAGAGTTCACCAAATCCCCCAAATTCAGACTTCAGGGTCCTGCTGGCCTCCTCAAGTCCTGTTAACCCTTTAGTTCTCACTGCCTCCCCACTGTACATCACGCATCTCTGCTGCCCCTTTGATGGGCTGATTTCAGGGGCCAGATCCTCTCCTCTCCCTCTCCAACTGTGTCAGGCTCAGGCAAATACTGTGCTGGTCACCACCGGGGTGCTTTCAGCCCTGCAGGGTGCTCCGAGCATTTCTCAGAGTGGGAAGAACTTTGGGCAGAGCAGCCAGAAAAGTCTTATTCCTCTTCCCCCCTTTGTCCCCAAAACTATCTGGGAGCTGCTGGGAGGGGAGTAGGGTGGCCTGAGAAGCCTTGAGAGCACAGCGAGCACCCGGCCGTGATCCTCAGGTATTTATTAACATGGGAAAGTAGGCTGGTCTGGGTATGTCCCTGAGCAAAATCCACGCAAGGTGCTCCCCAGCCCCTCCCCACAGCCTGCTGGGATGCTCCCACAGCGCCCAAAGGTCCCCAGCCCCGCCACAACATCTGCAAAGCAGTGGCTGGGCACGTGCCCAGACAGCGTCAGCTGGCCGAAAAAGGCTGGAGGGGCACGCCGGGTGTCCTGCCAAGTTGGCAGCGTTCGTCCCCTGCTGCCCTAGCCGGTCCCTGCTGTGTCCCACACAGACAGACGTGCAGTGCACCATGTGCCTCCTGCCCGCAGGCTCCTGGCCGGGCTCTGGGGGGCTGCCTGACATTATTTGGGGTGTGGAGGTGACACTCAGGTCCCCAATTGCACGCTGGTCACATATGTGTTGTGCTGACCCCGTGCACCATAAGCTATATGGGGTGGGGTGCATGGCTCCGAGCTGCACACAGCGCCGTGGCCGTGCCCCCATGGACAAGTGTCCCCGTGCCATGGCCGTGGCAGCCCCCCAGGTATGGCAAGGGCTGGGGGAGCGTCCATGCAGGGCAGGGGCCAGCCTTGTGTAACCGAGAGCAGCTCCAGCCCACCCCAAAAACCTACAACCTCCCCCCATCCAGCTTGTCCCCAAGGGCTGGAGTGCCCCGGTGCCACCCCGCTGCTCCTTCCTGCTTGGGGCTCCCATGGGGCTGCGGCACGGCACAGTGCTGGGGACGTGGTGCTGGGCAGCAACGGGGACACTTGACACCTGACCCCAGCCTGGGAAGGGGGGAAGGAAAGTGGAAGCGTCCAGGCAGAGGGAAACACCTCTAAAAATAAACCCAGGCTCTGCTGCGGGGCCAGGGCTGTCACACTGGGGCAGGGGCTCTCCGGAGAGCCAATTCTGGGGACAAAACCATTCCCAACCTAAGCATGAGTCCCAGGACGGCACCTTGGGGTGCTTCGAAAGGAAGCTGTGGGGAGGAAGGGGACCCCGCCAGCCCTCCCCACCCTGCCAGAGCCCCCCCAGCAGCACCCCGTGCCAGCACCCACCTGCAGGGCACCGTTGGCGTCCGTCAGGTTGGTGTAGTAATCCCAGCTGGCCGAGACGCTCTTGAAGAGGACGACCTCGGATGTGCTGTTGTAGGCATCGGCGAATAACACGGCCCCTGCCTCGGTGGCATCGACGCTGGGGGGCTCGAGCAGGGCGCCCACCGGGCTCAGCACCGGCAGCAGCAGCAGCAGCCCCAGCTCCACGGGCATCGCGGTGGGAGCTGCGCTCGGAGCCTCGCGAGGGAGCTTCCCTCCGCGGCCGGCTGCTTATAAGCCAGCAGCCTTCACGCAAACCCTGCCCACCGCGCCTGCCTCCCCTCGCAGATAAGACCAGAGCATTTTCGCTCGTCCTTCAGCTGCTCCAGGCTGCGGGGAGAAAGCTCAGCCTTGGGGGGGCAAAGTCCCCTCGGTGCCCAGCTGCGCCGCGAGGCCAGGGGAAAGGGCTGGGAAGGGAGGGAGGGAAGAAGGAGAAGAATCGAGGGAAGGGCGGAAAAAGAAATACAGCGGGAGGAAGGCTGGGAGTGTGGGGTGGGCGGCTGCAGGACTTGTCCCATACTGGGCTCTGTCCCCTGGCTTGGTGGCAGTGGACTCCATTGCCCCCGGCAGGATGTCCCCGACACATCTGTCCTGCGGCTTCTCAGCACAGTCGTGCCCTTGGGCATGACTTGATTTTCAGAGAAACAGTGCGTTCCTTCTGGCGGGGAAGGAAACCCCATCCTGTCCCACAAAGTGTTTGGACTTTGAGGAATTGGTCTGATGACAAATGAGCAACAAAAAGTTCCTTCCAAATGAAAACCAGACTCATTTTGGTGGGCTTGATAGCTCCTTTTGTGTTTTCTTTTCTTTTCTTTTCTTTTTCTTTTCTTTTCTTTTTTTTTTTTTTTTTTTGATTAAATAAATCCTTTTTTCTCCATGGTCCAGCCCCAGCCTCGGGAGCTGTGCCCAGGCTGAGCTCAGGCGCAGGGCTCACCGTGTCCTGCTGACCCTGTCACCCCCAAAACCACCCCATGGGGACACAGCAGGCACGCACCATGGGGGGAAGAGGGCTGTGTGTGCTTTTTTAGGGTGGAGGATAGAGGAAATCCCTTGACTTGTTTGCCTTGCAGCATGGCTCAGCACTGCCATGTCCCCATGGTGTGAGCACATGGGACAACACAGCCTCCAGCAAGGAACAAGTCCTCCCAGTAGGGCTGGGAACCCTACAGGGTGCAGAGAACCATTTCCAGAAGAGAAAGGAGGCATTTCAGAGCCTGCAATCTCCAAACATCAGTTAATCCCCCTCCAAAAATCACAGCTTCCTGCAACACACTCTATCAGGGTGTGCTCCTATCAGGAACAACCCAAAAAAACCACCTTCCCACCCTGCACCAAGCATTTACCGGGGTGTAAACGGCACCAGCACTACTTCCAAACCCGGACACCACGGCACCCCCTTGCCATCCTCTCTCCCCACCAGGTCCCTGGAAACTTCCCTGGGAAGTTGGAAAAATGGTTGGTTTGGCTCCAATTTGGCCGGTGACCAAGGGCTGATGAATGGAGATTTCCTGCGGAGCGCCAGCCCCGTGTTCCCAGCTGCTCCGGGGAGGGGCTTTCCCGGCTCCTGGGCCAGGGTCTCGGGAGAGCAGCGTGGCCAAAATGGGCTCTGCAATCTCAGCATGGTGCTGGTACACGGTGACCCCAATGAGGGCAGTTTGGGGCCCTTTTCCAAGGGGAACAGCACACTGGGGTGCCCATGGTCGATATATCTGAGCATCCTCCAAGGGGCTGATGGTGCTGTGGGACTTTGCGTTGGGCAAGGGGTCCTCTCGCATTCCCAAGGATGCCTGCAGCTTGGTGGCATCCCATCCTACATATCTGCAGCTGGAAGCAGACAGAAAAGACACCTACACATGGGACAGCAGCTGAGGTCCAGGAAGGCAGGTGAGATGTTTTCAAGCCTGAAGATGCACGTTGGTGCCTCTGTGCTGCCCCAAAGCCACACCATCCCCAAACACCAGCCAGGGAAGGGCCCAGAGACACCCATGGGTGCAAAAGTGACTGTTCCCCACACTCCCCTCTCACCATACAATGCAATTTAGGGGTGCCGGGGTGGGTGATGGAGGGCAGGGGACCCAGCTGGGGGGTACCCGGAGCTGCCGGCGATGCATACTGGAGGCAACGAGGACGTGAAGGATGCGTTGCCACGGAGACGGATGCTGAACCGAGAGTGGCCGCGGGGCTGCGGGGTGACGTGGGCTCCTGGGTGAGCCGTGGTGTCCCTGGCGGCTGCCCCGGCTGGGAGGATGCTTCCCATCCGCTCACATTTCCATCAAAAGCTGCAGCAAAACAGCCTCCCCCCCCCCCCGCTGGAGCACGTGTGTGCGGACACGTGTGCCGTGCCGGAGAGTCACCGCAGCCGGCTCCCGGCATCCTAATGAGAGCCCTGGAGCCCGATGGAAGAAAAGGGACCAGAGCTGCTCGGCTAAACCCCAAATGTCCTGCAGCAAGGATGCCCATGGCAGGACACCGCTTGTGAAGTGCAGTTTGCTTTCCTCATCTTTAACAAGCTCCTTGGCTTGTCAGACCCAACAAATCTCTCAGCCCGTGGCCCCACGGAGGGAAGGACATTGGAGATGAGCCCCTGGAGCCAAAGACCCCCAAATCAGGCAGAAATAAGGAGTATAACAAGAAATATTTCTTAGAAGATTCGTAAGGTGTTGGCTGTGACAGTGGTGTGCTGTAGAGGGCTTAAGGTGAGCAGGGAGCTGTGTGACGGAGCAGATTATTTAGGGATGACCTTGTTGCCATATGGGACATTTCAACGTTCCTATCCTATTTCTCGAAGCGTTCAAGGGTGTTTCAAAACTCCTGCCTGACCCATCCCTCTCTTTGAGCAACCAAGGAGCTTCTGGAGATGAGAGAAAGGGTTTGCTGTGGGTTTATCCTACAAAAAGAGCTTTATTTTGGGGTGTGCCCCCTCGTCTGTTCATTTTCCCCATTGCTGTGGTTTCGTAGGCACAATGGCTCCTGCACCAGCTCGTAAAATCCCTGCATGGGGAATTTTTCCTCGCGCTCTGGACTGTGATTCTAAATGATGCTGCTTTATTTACTGATGAATTCAATCAATTATCATAGCACATAATTCACTAAGCTGCTTTCCCAGATGCTGTGATGTTGCCACAAGGGAGAGGAAAACATTTCTCCGCTCCAAATTCTTCATCTGAACAGCTCTTTCCTCATCCTGGAAAAAACTTCAGACCTGCAGGTGCTAAAATAATTACAAACTATTAGAATAACTGCTGTGGCCACTGCAAGGCAGCAACAACAACAGCAATAAGAGTAAACCCAGTCCAGTGGGATTCGAGTGGATGCGGTGTCAGGGGGCGACCGTGCAGCCCCCTCTGTCACCTGGGCTTGGGGACAGGAGCTCTCTCTCTGTGCACTGCTGGCTAAAAAACAATAACAACAACAACAACAAAAACATTCATTGAGGGTTTATTTTGGCCATGTTTTGCCTAAAAGTTCCCTTTAAAGCCCCTCCTCTGGACTGGGGTTCAGTGCGTGGCAGGGAGCTTGCCCCATCATTAAAGCCACCCCGTAGCACCTACTTATCACCAAAAGAGCACACTCAGCTCTTGCTGGGGCTGAACACAGCAGAAATGCTCCTTATCAGCAAGATTTCAGCCCTGCCCTGGGAAACGCCTCTCACAGAGCCACAGGACAGGGGTTTATGGCCAGTGGCAGGAGAAGGGGACATGTCAGCGTGGCTGCGTGTGTCCCTGCCCTCGTGGCACCGAGCAGGTCGGTGGGGCTGGGTGGAGATGGGAAATGGATGGAGATGGGAAGGGGATGGAGATAGATGGGAAAGGGATGGAGATGGGGTTTCACCATGGGAGCTCCTCCAGTTCTGTCTGGGAGCAGCGCCAACAGCCCGAGGATGTGCTGTGACATTGCAAGTCCCCCAGAAAGCAGCACACAGGGGGCAGCTGTCGGCTCAGGGCCCCTAAATGATGGCAGTGTCTTGGGAGGGTTGTAAATAAAAGCAAGACCCCAGAGGTTAGCCCCTGGGGAATTCCTTGGCTGCAGTGCAGGAGATGAGCCCAGCAGAGGGCACGTGGCCAGGAGCACCAGAGGGGAGAAGTGAGAGCCAGAAATCATCCCTTGTCATCCATCACTTACCCCTTGTACTCCATCACTTATCCTTTGTCCTCCATCACTTATCCTTTTTCTCCATCTCTCATCCTTTGTCCTCCATCCCTCATGCTTTGTCCTCCATCCCTCATCCCTTGTCCTCCATCCCTCATCCCATGTCCCCCATGTCCCATTCCTCACCTTCCACCCACCCTTCCCTTCCTCTCCAGCTGCAGCAGGGTGGAGGAGCCCAGCGTGTTCTCTCCACAACCATGCATCAACCCCCAAATACGTGGCAAAGTCCACGTTTTTCCTTTTTTTTTTTTTCCTCCCTTCTTTAATAACAGAAAACAATCCCAGCCCCAAGGCGAGCGAGTGTGACTGCTGTGGGTGCATTAATCATCTGCTGCAAGTCCAGCGCAGGTTATCGCTGGTGTTTATCCAAACAGCTATTAAAAAGGACATAAATGAGCCTTCAGCCTCTTCGGAAAGTGATGAAGTGTTTGCGCTTGCTGCGCTGATCTTATCGCCAGCCCTCCTCTGCTGAGCTCTGTTCCCAGTGAGGAGGAGAAGGAGGATTAATTGGTGCCAGGAGAAGAACAGGGAGCTGTGCCTTTTGCCAGCTGGGCTGCTCTGATCCCTGCTTTGGAGGAACCTGGCTGGGATGGGTTCATCCCAATGGGAATCACCCCTCGTCCAGCCTTTGTGGGATCCCAGGCAACTGGGACCAACCTTGGGGTAACCAGAGCCCCGGGTGCTGCCTTTGGCACAGGAATGGGGCTGGATCCGACCATGCTGGGGGTGCTGCAGCCCTCCAAAAATCCCTGCTGGGGGAATCAGCCAGAGGTGTGCAAAGTGGTCATCCTTGGGGGCCCTGAGCTGCACCCAACATCCCCACTGGCAGCTGCAGAGCCTTAAAGCAGAGCTTTTTTTTCCTTGCATTTGGCAAAATAATAGTAATAATAATAATAAATTTTAAAAAATGGTAATTGTAGCCCGGGTTTGGGGTTTTGCTGGGGAACAGCAGTGATTAGGGTGGTGGACAGCTCAGTTCCCCCAGGTAGCCCAGGGTGGGTCCGGGAGCATCGCCCCCACACCCAATGAGCCCGACTTTGCCAGCTGGGCTCTTGAAACACTCCTCTGGGGAGGCATCCTGCAAATTATCATTTCTTAGCAATAAAAACTTCATTTAGGGGGAGAAAGGAAAAAAACACAGAAGTGATGGGTTAGATCAGCAGAACGGTAATTTGATAAGCTCGGAGAGAGGCAGGGGAAGGGGCCAGCAGCTGGGGAAGGGCAGGAACTGCTGGTTTTATGAAGGATTACGGATTTAGGGGGCTGCTGTCGGTCCGTGGGTGCTCAGTAGCCCCAGGATGTGCCAGGACCCCCAGAAAAAACACAGAGCAGCTCCAGGAGAGGCGGGGGGGGGGGGGGGGGGGGGGGGG